>AZIM01001512.1:302138-320193 GCA_000516915.1 Ophiophagus hannah
AACCTGCTGAATACCACCTCTGATCTGGAGCTCTGTTGTCGGCTGCAGATGCTTTCAGGAAAGCCTTGCTGACCTTGCCAACCACAGAAGAAGTTCCTGAAGGCCTCTTACAGTGAAAAGGAGGCTGGAGGTGATGCATGCAAGTGAGGTGAATCAGTGGACAACATCCCCCCTGAAAATAAGACCTCTGCAAAAAAAATGGTGGCAAATTTTTTTTAAGATAGGGTCTTATTTTGGGGAAAACATGATATATATACATATACATGGAAGATCTTTGTGCTGAAAGATTTATTAATGCTGCTTTAAAAGGCGTTCAAGCTACTTCTCACATATGCTGCAAATTACAGCAGTGTTACTGGAAAACTGATCAAAATCTACCTTTGGCAATTTCCAAAGTTTTAACTGCTTTCTCCAAATAAGTAAAAAGCTGATAATGAGTGATTCACGTATTTAAATATGGGAATCTTATGTTTTCAGAAATCTAAATTGTTATTTAATGGAACTGATGATTGTAATATTCTTTTTCCAGGGAGCTTGGGGTGGTGGGCTACTGATGTCAAGAAAACATAAATGGAAATTAAATGGCATTGAAAGGTATGGTTGATAATAATATGATGATATGCTTCTCACACATTGCACTGATATCAGGAAACTTCAACCTGGCAATAAACAAAGCCAATTTAAATCATGTTTGAAATAATTCTCTAGAAAAAAATTTTTTTCCTGGTAGGCATTCTCCAACTTTTTAAGCATCAATTCCCACAATTCCCATTTGTTGTGGGTTTTGGTCATGCTAGCTAAGAACTAAAACCCTTGAAATCTGGACTTTCAGATCCTCAGTAATGCTAATTAACCATAATTTAACAACTCCAAATATTTCTTTCAGGTTTAAACATTGGAGAGCTCAGAAGTAGAAAATTCTAAACTATTTTCTAAAAGGAAAAGGGAATGTATGCAAGGTTGAGACCCTCTGCATTTATTTACATAGCAGGAAACCATAATGTATGATGGAAAGCAACACATAAATCAGTATTGTAGTGTTCCATTCAGCATTTCAGCTTCTACTCCATTTTAAGCTTCTCGCTGAAGCTAAGATAATATATATGTTCATTATCATGCATCCTAATGACTTAATATTATCCACCTTCCTGAACTAATGTGAAACATAAATATAAAATGCAGTCAGATATGCTTTCCTCCTCAAAACGAAACAAAAATAAAACTGATGATCCAGCTGTGGAACTGCAATATGCCCTCCACTTATCTGTGAAACCTATAATCGAAATATTGTACTTGTTTTATCAACTTCAGTTTCATGAACTAATATTAAAATTATCTTCCAAAATGTGTGTAAAGATAAATCAAAAGGCAAATACTATGGAAAATTAAAATGCTATACATAAATATTAAAATTCTGGTTTCAGATAATGGGGAGGTTTATTTTCAGCGCTATATTTGATATCCATAATCTTTGTGTTAAATACTAAAAAAAAGATTGTCTGCAAATCCAATTAAGCTGAACGGAGGTCTGATGGTGACATCACATAATTATGTTACCTACTATTCATTTTCTTGTGTTTTTTTTAAAAAATGTTTATTTTCAGTCTTATTGCTTTTGACCCTAGAAAAATGTTATTACATTTTATCATTGCTTTTCCATTTGAGCTTCTAAGGTTGCTGCCCTTGATCATTTCACTTCCTTTTAAAGTCTGGTTTCTGTTCCAGAGCAAATTCTGTGACATGGAATCCACACAAAATGATGGGGGTTCCTCTGCAATGTTCTGCCTTGCTTGTACGCGAAGAGGTGAGCCTCTGAAACTTTGAATGATGCATTGTTGCCTTCAAATTTTTCCCTTTTATGTGTGTTTCTTCATAATTGTGATATACTCATTGTTGGAAGAAATGTCCTTCTGGGTTCAGTTCCAAGTGGGGGAAAAGACACTGGAAACATGGAGGCTGCTTGGAAAGATGGTTTAATGGTGGACAGGATCACATGCCTTGGAGCTCTTGGGTGAAGAAAAAAGGCGAGAAATGCTGAGAGTCCCTGGGTTTTATGCCCTCTGTTGGGATTTGAGCTTGTATTCTGATTGGTTGTCAGACTCCCATGGGGCCATGNTGATGTAATGAAAGGGCTTTGGGAAATTCCTATTATGGCTCTACCTGGAGGAGGTAGATCTTTAGTTATGCCATTAAGTCCCATTGACAAAGGTGGGGGGGGGGCGGAGTTTCTGCGTGAGTTTCTACTTCTCTATTAGGAGAAATATTCTGCTTTTTTTTTTTTTAGTATATCCTAAAGTAGTTCATTTCCTAGGAGAGGGCTGGGTTATAACTTCCAACTTCATGTAATTAAGATAATATCTGAATTTTAAAAAGAAAAAAGTTCAATCACTTTTCAACCAGTGGTGGTAGTCAGCCAGTTCGCACCAGTTTGAGAGAACCAGTAGCAACAATTTGGGCTGGGTTGCCAAACCGGTAGCGACTTCTGGCTGGCCATACCCCCAACCCAGTTACCCGGGCGCCACTCGCTTGCCCCTTCTGGTGCTCGATGCTCACCTTGCCCACCCTATGTATGTTGCCTTCGCCATGTGGCCCAGCTAATGGCCTCGCCAGTTGCCTTGCTGATGCCCGGTCAGCTCAGCTCACCAAAGGTAAGCAATGCATGCCGCCCACTCATCCTTCGCCTTGGGTCGGGGTCCGGGATCCCAGGGATACGCTATTCCCTGAGGTTCTGGAGCTGCTGGGTCAGGGATTCCCCAGTTCCAGCTTTGCTCTGGAGCTGCTGCCGCTCGCCACCCACTCTCCCTTAAGCACAACGNNNNGGCAAGCCAGGGCTGAGAGCCGCTGGGCTCTCTGCCAGCCCGCAGTCGCAAGATGCCTGCAGCCACTGCCTCTTTTTTTCGATGCAAGAAGTTTCCCAGCTGATGCCTCTTTGCCAGCCTGAACTGAGCCGGTTGACTTGAAGCTTCTTGCACCAAAAACTACCAGCTTCCGCTTTTCAAATGCGCCAAAAAAGAGCTTCGGTCCCACCACCTTCGCCACCCTGTTCTTTGCACTGGCCATGCACACGCACCCCTGCTGTGCTGGAGGGACTTGCCTGGGCAAGTACCTCCACTCTGATGCAGCAGGCAATGGGGTGCACCCTGGTGTGAAGAACAGCTTCTTTGCCAGCTGGAACCGAGCCGGTAGCCCACACGCTGTCTCCTAGCAGAAGTTCTTGGGACCTCACATGTGCACACATGAGGCCCGGACGTTCTGCGAGGAGATGGCATGTGGGCAAGTCCCTGTGGCACTGTGAGATGCATTGCACATGCTCTGTGTATGCCTGAGAAGGAGGAGAAGACTTGGGTGAATTTTTCTGCCTCCCTTCACTTCGCTCCGCTGCTGTTCGGAAGGCAGCTGCCCCAGCCTGTCTCTTTAAGGTATTTCGATGTGGAGGGAGGGACCAAAAAGGGACAGGCAGGGTACAGGAGCTGCCTTCCGACTCCCGACCAAGTCTCGTGTCCCCATCCCCCTGCCAAAAAGCCTCCAGCTGCCACCTCACTGCTGGCAGGAGAATCTTCCAGCTGCCACTCCCAGCTCGGTTCTGGCCAGCAAAGAAGTGGCAAAAAGACGCAGCGGCTGTAGGGTTCTTGCAGCAAAAATTACCAACCTCCAGCTTTGCTCCACTTCTGCAATGTGCTGTCATCAGGTTCTAGGCACCGGCCATGCAGGTCCACCTCATTGAGCCCGCTGCACTGCTCCATTTGGATTTGCTTGGGCAAGTCCCTCTCAATGGGGCAAGCTTGGACAAGTGGGCTCAATGGGGTAGATCTACATGAACACAGCCATGGTGATACGTTGCAGAAGCGGAGCAAAACCAGAGGTCAGTAATTTTTGCTGCAAAGAAGCCTACAGCTGCCACATTTTTTTTCCAGTGCGGCTGGAGTCCGGCTGCACCAAAAAAAAAACATGGAGGCTGCAGGCATCTCATGACAAGGGCAAGATGTGGGCTGGCAGGGAGCCCAGTGACAACAATGGCTAGCCCTGGCTTGCCTTCCCTGGCAGCCAGCCACAGGAGGAAGGTAAAGTCACAGCTGTGGGACAATGAAAGTCATGGGGGAGGAAACAGGGAGATTAAGGGCCGGGGCCTCTGAAAGAGGGGAAATGGGGTGACACGTGTGACTGGTGAAGGGAGAGTGGGCGGCATGCAGGATTAGGCCAGGCCTTTGACAGATTAGGCCAGGCCTGCCTGGGCAGAAAATAGATAGGTAGAAATTCATATTTTTTTTCCTACCGGATTCTGTGGGCATGGCTTGGTGGGGGTCATGTGACTGAGTGGGCATGGGCATTAGTGATGTCAAGTTGGACACACCCACTCAGTCACATGATGCTCCCCCACCTTCGGTGTGGGTGTCTTGACCATCCCTTTTTTTAACTTTACTACCACTGTTTTCGATCCAGAATTAAAATAAGCTTCATAACAACTTTCCAGGTATATAGAATTATAGATCTGGAAGGGATTTTGAGGTCTTCCAATCTAACCCACTTCCCAAGGGAGCAATCCTTATTCCATCTCAGACAAATAGTTGTCCAATCTTCTGTTTAAATCCTTTTTGAATTTAAATCCTTTTAGGTCAAAAACAATTAGGATGTTGCCTTATGGCGACTTTGATCCACACTCCATTTAGATTAGACAACACTGGAATGTAATGTATAACACAAGAATACTACTTGGATGGAAGTGATAAAGACCCAAAATTCTATTTTCACAATAGATTCCAGTGGGAAGCTCATAAATAAATTATGAATGCAATAAGATTTCTTAGATTCCCTAGACCAGAAGCCATACATGCTTGGTTTCAGGTATTGGTATTAAGAAATTATCCCTCTTTCCAGATTTTGCATAATTGTATACACTTTTTTATTTATATTTTTTATTTTTATTTTTAAATACATCAACATCAATACATGAACAGTGTGGCCTCTGGGCATCATTCTTTTGATACAAATAACAATAACCATGTTAATATTGTTACATTAGTCAAACTTATGTAGTCCTAGTGTTAATACACATTTGTATTAAGATATAATCCTTCATTGTTTAGTTGTTCCGTGTTTCAATGTGCCATTCTGATGACAATCACAATATTATTTGAGCATACATAGTAATACCATCTTTCCACCTCTAATCTTTCCATCTAGTTATTGCTTTTATTCTATTATATAAAAATGTGTATACTAATAGTTTCCCTATTTCTTATTTCTACCTCTATTCTAGCTTTTAGTCAGGCCATCATTACTAGTCCTAGTGTTGATACATGTGTTTGTATTCAGATATAATCCTTCATTATTTAGTTGTTCAATGTTTCAATGCACCATTCTAATGCCAATCACCATATTATTCAACCATACATAATAATACCACCTTTCAACCTCTAATTTTTCCATCTAGCTATTGCTTTTATTCTATTATATAAAAATGTGTATTCTTATTTCTACTCTATTCTAGCTTTTAGTCAGACCACCATTATATTAAAAGGCATTTCCTTTCTATCCATCATCTCTTGTCCATTTTAATACTTCAATTCTTATTTGTTTTTTGGCTTGCCTCCCATACTCCTCTCCTGGATCTTTGTCTCTATCTTCATTTACATCTTTACTATTCAGTCTAATTATTTCTCCCATCTCTACCATCTTATGCTACCAGGCCTCCAGAGTGCCTGCCCAAGCCCCATCTCCCTTTCGAAAGAATCTTCCTGCTTATCCAATTCCATTTTTAAATCTCTTAAGATAATTGTATACACTTTTGACATGGTCCCTTATTTGTAAATCTCCAAACACTGTGAGAATTTTTCTTGGAGAGTTTCTTTAGCTCCTCAATCATTTTGCCTGCTCTTTTTGATACTTTTTCCAACACAAGTAGTTCTTTAAGATGCAGTAAATCAGAACTATGCAGAGTGATTATTTCTTTTTAAGGGGCTGATGCAAAGCTGCAATCAGATGCATGCTTCTTACCTCTTCCAACAAGATAAGCATTATGATCTCTCTTATGACACTGGAGACAAGGCATTGCAATGTGGACGCCATGTTGATGTCTTCAAACTATGGCTGATGTGGCGAGCAAAGGTAAGCGTTTAGTTGAAGTTTGTGGGGATAAGAGTAGTCCAAATCAGGGATCTCAAAATGGAATAAGGAAAAATGTTGAACTTCAGAGATAAGACCAGATTTGCTAATTTCCTTGAAATGGTCTATAGAGGAGATCTTGAAACACCAATGATAATGCTACTTCTTTGGAACATGCTGAGAACATAGTATATATTGCTGTATATATATAGGACATCCACAGGTTTACCTTCAGCTAAATTGGGTCTATTTTCTTGAATCTGTTTCCCAATTTCTTTGACTCATGCTCCATCTCCAAATTCCTATCATGGTATTCCTTGAAAAGGAGTGTTTCTGTAATGAGGAATACTTTGAGCCCAGGGTCCCCATACAGTCCCAACCCTGTTTTTACAGTCCCAAATTGTAACTGCAGAAAATGAAAGTCATGGTTAAAGCAGAAAACATAACAACTCTAGTATACTTTCTAAAATAGATGCAATGAGAAAGAAGTTGGCAAAAGTTTTAACTATTCCTATGTTCTGACATTGCCCTTCTGCCGGTTCCTCCCCTTATCCTACCAACACATGATTTTTTTAAAAATGGTCAAGGGAACATTTTGATTCCCTCTCCATTGTGCTTTGGACAAGTCGAAATTGCATGTTGGTTGCTAGGCAACCCTTCTTAGTCCTTCTGCACTGCAGCTTGGAGGTAAACTTGAGCAATCTCTTATATAAGACCTCTGTTTCTATAAGAAGCAGATAAGAGAAGAAAGCTGGGAATAACCAACAAACAATGATACAAACATGTTTACATTTCTCCAGGAAGTCACCCAGAAAGTGGGTGTCACTTTCAAGCTTAGAACACTTGATGTCATGCAATTATGGCTTGTCATCCAGTTCTTGCTAGCTGGCAGCATACCGTAATTATGACGCTTTAATGTAATCAAGCTAAAAGCTTTTGGGAAATAGAAAGGATTTTGTTTGAGAAATTCTTAAAACTAGATGTGGCAAACTGTGATGAGAACACCTGCTTCCACTTTATGCAGTAATTAAGAATGGGCACATTATTGATGTGAAGAAACAAATTAAAAACCTGTTCTTTTCTGGGGCATATTTGTAAGAAACCTCAAAGGGCCACCTCTTTGGCCATTTGAAAAGGTGTTGCCAAATAAATACTTCCTGCATAATGATCCCAATTTTTCTGGCATGATTAGTCTAAAATTGTTCATTATTGTAAACAGCAATAAATAAATAAATAAATAAATAAANNAATAAATAAATAAATAAATAAATAGTGTTTCTTATAGAGAGCTTTGTTCCATCGCTATTCTAGTATCTGTAAATCATTCCCAACACAAATTAAACCCACCATAATCTGCTATCCACTATCTGCATGGTGTTATCAATGTGCTGATGAAAGTATCTCCAGCCTTTCATTGTTCAGCCTGAGGTGGTCAGTTACTGAATTCAGCTGTGACAAGTCAATCAGTGTTCATTGTTGTAGAATAGGGCTGTCAAACTCCTGGCCTGCGGGCCGGATGCATCACGTGCTAGCCATGCTCATGCCCAGTTTAGTGAAGGGGGGAAAAGTCCCGATATGTCATGTGACACTGCCATGATGACGCGAGTTTGACACCCTTGTTCTAGAAGTAACCTCACTGAGTTCTCTCCTTCTAGCACTCAGTGAAGTGAAATAGATCATTTCCTCTCCTTTATTTTCTTATATTATTTATTTTATCTATTAATCACTTGTGCATCCCATTCAGGGGTGGGATTCAACCGGTGTTACTACCAGTTGGGGGTCTTCATCTTTATTTATTATTTATGTTGTTTTTATTAATTTAATTAAAAAAGAGAAATAGAACCAAAAGAAATCAATAAACAGGGAGGGAGGAAAGCACTACAAAAATTATGTATATGAAGACTTCTCATAAATGTATGTACAATATACATTTTTACGCAATGGTTAATTCTTGCATTTTGTATAATCATAATCGACATTTGTATACAATTCATCCATATGTCACAAGTAACTTCTGATCTTCAATTTACTGAGTAACCGGGCCATAAATGTATTTTCAAAGGTTGAAGGACAAGTTTTTTAATAATAGGAAAGAGAAGGAATATTCATTTATGTTTTTCAGTTGTCGATTTCCATGTCACAAGTACCAAGCTCAAAAGAATAAACCATGTATTAATAAGTATAATTAATTTCCCCCATAATGTAATACTTTTAGGGCATCACAAAAATTAATGCTTTAATGAAGCATTATTCTTGTTGCTTTCCAATGACACAGTGATTTTCTCATTACTTTTTTATACAAATAGAATCTAGTCTTTGGTCCACTTAGTCCAAAGTAGGTTTTGCATACACAGGTAATGGTGGTTCTCATTTAAATGTAGGTAATTGGGACCTGAATTTCCAAATCTAAATGGCATAATGCTAAAGCACAATATCAAATGACCCCATTATGTAGATGCAAAAATTTTAGCACTTCTAGTTGTTGTTAAGTGAGGTTACTGTCACTGTGGGTTGTTAAGCAAGGACCTCACATAGTTGTCATTTGTGACCTCCTGTAATGGAATGCATGGATGATCTTGAGGAAAAAGGAGAAGAGATGCTGCCTAGGGAACAATCAAACAAGTGGGGCAGAGTTCTGCAGTATCTTAAAGAGAGTAGGGAAGCTCCCTCCTCCAATGTAGCAAGCAGTTAAAAGTGGAGGGTGGGAAATTTGTACTTTCAGAAGTCTGTAGAGATTCTCAGTCATCTAGGTCCTGGTTGTCCCAAAGGTGCTTTTTCAGGAGGCAACTACAGACTTTTAGCTATACAATTTGGGATGGACACCCTTTGAATGGTGTGGAAGTAGGAATGGATTTCCAGAGGAAAAAATGTAGACTACAGGAATCAGGATTGACCCTGAGGTCACAGATAAACCACCAAGTCCTTCAATGGCCCTCTAAAAGGATGCAAATGACCAGCTGTCCACAAGGAATATAAATCCTTCCATTCCCCACTGTCCTGTCAGAGCTGAAGAAGCTTTTTGGATGAGAAGCGAAACATCTTCAAAGAAAAATCAAGAAAGTTCAGTTGCCTCCTGAAAAAGCACCTTTGTACCTTGAGACTTACAAGATTCTATTAATGTACCCTTATAATAAAGTAGATTTAGTTTATTTTGTCATGTTTCCTGTCTGGTTTACCCAGAAAGATTTACATCAATCTTACAGATCTGAAAGTACAAACTTACTCACTCTTTACTTTTAATCACTTGCTCCATTTTCAAACAAAAATTACTGTGATTTGCATACTCACTCATGCTATTTTTTTTCTTTTCTTTTTTTCTGCAGGGCACTATAGGGTTTGAAGCACATATTGACAAATGCTTGGATCTTGCAGAGTATCTATATAACAAAATTAAGAACAGAGAAGGCTATGAAATGGTGTTTGATGGAAAGGTATGTTTTCAATTGTACTTTTGAATAGCAAGTACAGTTTTAGCTGTCCATTGTACTGTGTTGTACAGTATATAAGTGCAATAATCTTTGAGAATGTACCAATGGATTCTCTTCCAAATTATTGTGCAAAAATTGTGCTGTTACAGATTTTTCATCATTATATTAATATTTGTTTATTATTAATTGACATATTAATACACCTTCAGAAATTCAAGATAGTTTACATCATATTCCATCCTTCAGTTTTACCATCATAACTCCAAGATATAGGCAAGACAACTGTGTGACAATCTCAAAGCTTTGACTTAGTGGTGGTATGATTTAAAAATTCTCTAATTTCTTCACAAGCAATTGTATCCTGCACAAATTATATAAATGGGATCAGATGGGAGATATGGTACCCTAGAAGTATTTGGCAACTGTGAGAATGTTTCTCAATCTTCATACTTCAAGGAATCAGTGCTAAGGTTCATGGTTGTATTATATATGTCTATACTTATACGTGAAAAGAATATGCTGGGTAATTGAAGATAGGTGATCCCTAAGATAATCAGGCCCTATGTATGATTACTTCCCAGTACACAATAGGCTAGGGAGGGCAGTGGAAAGTCAAAGAAAGAGACTACATTTCAAAAAGTCAAATGCCATCAAAAAGTTAATTATTTTAATCTTTCTTTCATGCCCATCATTACAACATGTATAAATAAATGCTTTTGTACTCTAGCTCTGTCCCTTTATTTCAAAAAGGATAGCCATATTAAGTCTTCTACAGGATCACAATAGAGAATTTTATGAAACGGAATATATACATCTGATGTAATGGGCAGTGAACTACAAACACTTAGGTAAAAACAAATCAGATAATTCTAATGTATAATAAAATTAACCATTAGTATGACCCAGACTGTTTTGAGTGTGGATGTCACCTTCTTAAGAAAACAGATATTTGGAGTGAAACATGATTTGCCCAGCATAAGATGCAAAAAATATTAGTAGGTGCATTGATTACAATGCTAGTTATTCTTACTGTGCTGCATCAAAATCAATAAACAAGAAAAACACTTCAGTTGATCACAATCATAGGGAAGGCAATCCTGGGGAAAAGTGAAAACACAGTGCTTACTGCCATTATTGTTCTTCCATTAGCCTCAACACACAAATGTTTGCTTCTGGTACGTGCCTCCCAGTTTACGGAATACAGAAGATAATGAAGAAAGAATGAACCGTCTTTCAAAGGTAAAAGCGAGAACAGAACAGAACAGAACAGAACAGAACAGAATGAAGTCTATTTCTGCTATGCAATTTCTTAGGACATCCATCTGTATCTGGGTGATGTCTCACAATTATCAAATATCTTCTAAATAGAGAAGGAACCCTTACCAGTTAACTGATCAGCTTGCACAGTTTATGGAAGATAGTGTAGGCCTGATTATGAAATGAAACAAATCATATTTCCATTACTCCCCAGCCCATTAAAGGCAGTGGAGAATGAAGACAGAGATTTATAACTTCACAATGAAGATTTGTGTTACATTCATCTTGAAAGGATCAGCATTCTGCTACTTATTCTACAGAAGTTTGGCCTAAAATTCCTCAACCCTAGCCATTGAATAATCAAACTGAGATTAATGGGACATAAACCTCTCTAGAGGGCACAAGATTTCCTATCTTTATGTAGATGTTACTGAAGCAAAGTCACGTGCTTTGGTGAGATTAGCAACTTGATGATCAGAGATCTTGGTGAATCTTGGAAAGTATGTTAAAATACTTTGACATCTCACATGAAAATGCTGAAACTTCATGAAAGTTTTTTCACATGATGTGAAATTTTACCCAAATTTTCTGAAATCTCACAGAAATGTTGGCAGTTTTCAGACCATTAACATGTGATGGAATTGTGGTATCCAGGATTATACAAGCCTGCCAACCTTTGTACTAAAATTTTAGACTATTGCAGGAGGAGGTCTTTTGGACTTGGTAAATTTCCAGAAGTGGGTTGCCATGATATGGTAACTTCTATTAATTTATTCACCTCAAATAGCCGATTTAATGAATTTGAAGAGCTCCTCATTCTGTTGAATAGAGTTGTACATTCACCCCAAAGACCTTCCCAGAATGCATCCCTAGAAGAATCAGAAGGAAGCAACTGTGCAGCATTGATTTGCTTTCCATGTTTTATCTTTGAAGGTGGCACCAGTAATTAAAGCTCGGATGATGGAGTATGGAACCACGATGGTCAGCTATCAGCCCCTGGGAGACAAGGTCAATTTTTTCCGCATGGTTATCTCCAATCCAGCAGCAGCTCACCAAGACATTGATTTTCTGATTGAAGAAATAGAACGCCTTGGGCAAGATTTATAATCTAATAATCTGCCATATCCTTCTGAAGTACCTCTAGGTAGACAATTAAGTTGTCACAAACTGTGGTGAATGTATTTGTAGTTTGTTCCAAAGTGATTCTCTTTCTATATTGTGGCGTCAAAGTAGAGTACAATTTAAAATCAAGAACATTGCTCCTTTTAAAAAGTTGTCTTCTCCCCTCTGAGTTTGCAAAAACTTCTTTTCCAGGAAGATAGTATACAAGAGGCTGCATTTTTGCATAAAAAGCATACATATATATATTCACAATCTCATCTCTAAAGATCAGTGTGATTATTAAAAAATAATTCCTTTTGTTAAAAATAGCCAATAGAACAATGGTTCCCAAATGGCCACAGATTGTGGGGCAGCATAAAAACAAAATGCAAAAATGCAAATTAAAACTGAGTAACTTTTATCTTTTTTTTTTACTCTGTTAGAACAGAATTTCTAATTTACATGCAACATTCAGATGTACTTAAATACATCTAATTTTACAAAAGAAATATATAAATATATAAATATATATATTAAAAAAGATCCTATTTTGTAAAATATAGATTTTTTATTTTATATGGGTTCTAAAAACTGCAGGGACAAATAATAAATATAAGAATGAAATATTTTATTTTTCCTTAGATGAAATGCATCAAATGTTTAACAATGCTTCTTTTGAGACATAAACCCACATAAATTCTTAAAAAGAAATGTTTGTTTTACATGTCCTTTTATCTTGTATATCTCCAGAGTCTAGTACTGCAGAACCTCAAGAGATGTCTGCGTATAAGAAAACAAACCGAAAATAGTGAAATCACAATATGCTGCTATTCCTAATGATTTTTCCCATATGACCTAGCTAATCTTTCCAGACTGCTATCTAGGAGTAAAATTAGGGTTGCATTTGGAGCCTTCTCCAAAAAAAAGGGTGCACTTCAGAATAATTAATTATATTATAGTACTCATATTTCTCAGAGCTACTGAAGAAAATATGAATATTTTAGGTTTTAAAAAGGCCAGTCCACTGGTAAGGAAATTCAAGTAACAACAAAGATCCACAGCGGGTTCTAAGGATTGGCAGTCGGACTTCTTGAGAAGACATCTGGTGCTGTTGATCTCTGAAGGCAGCATAAGAGTTGGAAATAACTTTTACTTGCCATGTGATATTTGTAACTGCTGTTCTGACCACATTTCCTTTCAGAGATTGGCTGCTAATGTCCCGGTAAATCTATGTGATCTTATGAACAATGTGTCCAAAACATTGAATCCATTTATTTGAAATTGGTTTTCCACACCTAAGCTCTTAGACAGTTCCTAACAACTAGAATTGGCCTAGCATAACAACTAAGATACTAAATATAAAGCAGAAAATATCTGCCCTGAATTATTTCTAATGAAATTTGTAAATGGATTCAACCATGCTACTGGGTTTTAGGCTTAGTCCCTAACAATTGTATGGGAATACTACTACCAGCTTATCTTATATAGTGTTATGGAATTTCAAAATATAACAGAGTGCTATTTTAATATAAATATGTGATTATGATAATCAATATTCTGTCCACAGTTCATATACCTCTTTTAAGAAACAAAATGAAGGTCCATCTAGTTTTTATGGATGCAAGATCAGCCATATTTCAGGCAGATTTCCTTGGTGTGTTGCCCTCCAAACGTTTGGGACTGCAAACCCCATCAATCTTAGCCATTATGGCCAGTGGTTTGAGATGATGGATGCTACTGCATGAGAGAACATCTTGAAGCTATTGTATCAGGGAAGGCTATTTTGGAGGAAATGAAATCTGTCATTCCTCAGTTTCACATCCTGGAACAATTTCCAGTTACAACCCTGTTTAAACATTGGGTTTTAGCTTTAACTAAAAAGCAACATGGCCACCTGGGTTTGTAAAGCAATATTGTTTTACACTCTCAAAATACTTGAAGATACAAATGCAATGTAATATGATTTGATTGAACATATATAACTTTGCGTACTAGTGACTCATTGTAAACTTGCAAAATAGGGGGAAAAAGAGATAAAACTGTGTCTGTAGTTGTGCTGCCTTTTGAATGATCTTGCTGGGTTTTTTTCCCACCTCAAGCTGAGGGTTGCGCACTTTAGATTTCACACTGTACAGTGTTGCTAATTGACATATATTGCTGTATACGCTTGTACAATATATTATGAATTGTTCTTATACATGTTTGGTAGCAGTATTGAATCTAGATATCGTAAGAACTTCATCCTTTCTAGTTTCTCTATTGCTTATTTGCTTTAGACCATGATTCCATTCTGGCTGATTCGTACAAATAGTGTTTAATTCTAGACATTGGAGCTTATGTGCTGAAGAGTTTAAGAGCTCTTCTATGTGATCTAGACCAGCTTTCCCCAGTTGTGGGTCTCTATGCAGATACCAATGGACAATGCAGAGCCTCCATGCGTAAGAGCTTCCCCCCAATCAACTCTATGTTGTATTGGAAGACGGAAGTCAGATCATCTTTACAGATCAGGACATTTGAATACCTATCAAACATTGTTGTTAATGCAATCTCTCTTCAGATGGTAATCATATAAATTTTACTGGAGTGAGCTGACCATTGGCAAGAGCACTTTGAGATAATGGAGCAGTTCAATGGCTAGATTCCAAGTCACCACAAAAGTTTCTGTTATAATCAAAGGGAGACAGAATAGGGGCAGTGGAGATGGTGACTTATAGCTTGGATTGCCTCCAATTATATTTAGTCTAGATAGAATTTTGGTGTTCAAGTCCAAGATCTACAAATGGTGTTTTCATATGAACAATTCTAACAGGATTTTCTTTTTCAAATTAACTCTGTCTGTTGTATCTGGGGGAAGTCCACAGCAACCTGTTCTTCCTGTATTTAATTAAAGTATTTTATCTGTAGTGTCATTCAGAACCCAAATAAAAGTGTAAAATGTGATTGTTGTGTTTCTCTAAAGTCTATCCCCAGCTTTCGTTATTGGTTTGAAAGTTCATAAGATCTAGTTGCATCTGTTATGCCATCTTTCAGCAAAAGTCACGAAGACAAAAATGATTCCTTCCATCTGTCCCTGCTATCATGTTAGTGCCTAATTACCAGCATTAGTGAGTCATGCGCTCTTAATCATAAACACAAAATTAATAATATTTTATTGTAACACCCTCTTGAAAATCCTCGTTTGTGGTTAGCTCTTTTATTACCTTATACTTTATGAAAACAGATAAGAGATTTTCCCCCTTTTTAAAAAACAGTTGTGTTTCTTGAATTGATAACCTTCCTCTCCAGATGTCTTTTTCAATGGGTGTCTAATATTGGTAGAATATTTGACCGAAATCTGTAGCCTTTTGCAGCCTACATACATGCTTTTGCTCCTCCCAGGCTAGGCCCTACAGCATTGACCCTACCAGATTTATTGTCTCCCTGTCATCATTGTCAACTTATATTCCTTCTTTATTTTTTTAGTGGTAATCTCCACAACAAGTCAACTGTAATGTAGACACAATTGTACAGCACACTAACCACTCTTGCTTTAAAAATGGTTTACTCAACTCAGTTTGGGGATTCGTTAAATAAATTGAAGCACAAACTAACTGCATGGGATGTAATGCATTAAATTACAATGTGGCTGGCCTCTTTATGGTTCATGCATTGTTTAAAGCCAGCCAATGTCTCAACCCTACTCATAGTGTAATCACTGACCAAGTCAACAAGTGAGTCCAAATACTGGAAATGATTGTATATTGAGTGCCAATTGCTGCAGAGTTCTGTGGACCAAAGTACAACACTTGGGTTATGAATCATTTTGCAGAGCAGTAAAAAAATCAATGCTTATCCTTCTGTTTCATGGTCAGGACCCCAATCCCACTTGAGTTATTTTGGCACCAGAGGGAGAAAGAACCATAAGCCCATTATCCTACTTTATGACAGTAAAACTAAGATTATTATATGGCATTACTTTAAACTTCATGAAAGGTGTAAATGTCACTCCCCTTTTCTTGTTTAAAGGGATTTTCTTGCTCTCCTTACAACAAACTGCGTTGAGCTTTTGGAATTGATATAGGAATAACAAAACAAAAAAGCTTGGTGAACAGCTGGTGCAGCTGGTGCAGCTGGGAGTTAAATAAGTAAATCTGTTGTTTGGAGTGGTTATTTTTTGGGAGGGGGATAGAAGTGCAGGTTTGGAACTGGACCTAGATTAAAGCAATATTATTAAAGCAAGTGCACAACCTTAATTTTCATCTTTTAGGATAAAAGGATAGAAATCATTACAGCTGTTTTGAAACAGCTTGAAAAAAAAGAGGGAAATTGAGAAAGTTATAAACGGAAGCATTAGCGGAGCAGTGACTCAGAGCCTTCTATCTTTGGGGCTTACCATCTGTTTGCTTTCCTCTCTTTCAAAGGCTCCTGCTGCTGCCAAGAACAATAAAAAGAGGAAAATAAAGCAATATTGACCACAGCCACTCTAGCATATGAGACAGCTGCAGAATCTTCTTCAAACTGAATTCTCTGCACGGGTGCACTATATCATGATGTTCAATTGGCAAAGTGCTACTTGGTTGGAAGCACACCTTGGCTTTGATCCAGAAATCTGCCTGCATCAACCTGTCCCACACAATATGAGGCAATGGATAGGGTAACAGAACGGTTATTTCTTAACTTTGCAACATCCAGAGGCTGCAAGCGGAGCCTGTATTAGATTGTAAAGTGACAGTCCCCTGATGTCCATTCTACTGAAGACAGTCCTGGGCTTGTTCTCTAAATTCTATGATAATGGAAGTGGACTGGTATGACTCTCCATTCTGACTATAACTTCTGGTTGCCAAAGTTTGTTATTTCCACTCCAGACCAATGCATGTGCATATCACCCTTTTATCCTGCCATCTTGCCAAATTCCACACATCACTCTTATTTTTCAGCTGTGGCTGCTATTGCTATTATAACCCAAAAGGTACTACTTACACATGAGAGGTCAGTATCAGCAACACTAAAGAAGTACAAGAAAGTTTTGGCAGGACCCTCAAACCTAGTAAGATTGTTTCTCCTAATTGCTGGAGAAGACGAAAAACTGGGGCAGTCAGAGGAAAGGAAGGAACTGAGTACAGTACTCCAGATCAGAGAATGGTTAAACAGGAGCATGTCATCAAGGCTGTTGCTATCTAGAGGGAACAACATGTTATTATTTCTCCTAGTTGGTGAGATCATGCCTGCAGTAGTTGGGTTGAAGCTGTAAGGTGAAAGGTGTGAGGTCTCAAACCTTCTCTTCCAGAAATCGCACATGTGATAAATGTAAGAAAAATAGCAGAACCTCAGTTGGACTATGACCACTGTCTTGATTTTTTTGGCCCAAATGGAAGTTGATCTTCCATCACAACCAACTTCTTTCATGTTAAATCCTGTTTAAATTTAAGTTTATTATATAAAATTGGCAGCTGCCCGGGCAAACCTTGGAGAAGCTTAGATATGTGTTAATTATTTACCCCCTTATCTATCTATAAAAAGGTACCGCCTCAGTGGAAAGTAACACCACTCTATGAGGTCATGCTGGCCACATGAGTGCAGAAATGTCTTTGGACAGTACTGGCTCAATAGTCTTGAAACAGAGATGAGCACCAACCCCTAGTGGGTCAACAATGACTAGTGAACTTCCTTACCTTTCTCTATCTGCAAATCATTGCATACACCAAAATCATGGTGTGGTTGTGCTAGTTAGTTTTAGTAATATATAATCCTCCTGGATCCTTAGTAATTTGAATGTTGATTTTTAACAGATATTGTACCCATGAATTGATTACGAATTTTATTTAGTTACTATGAATTTGCCTATTTTCTCCTTTTGAATCATATCTATGAGTTACACCCATCAGTTCCTTTGGTCTACCCTAAAATGATTATTGAATGGCTCCATATGGTTCTGGATTAAAAATTTATCAACTTTTTGTTGGCTGAAAGTTTCAGGAAGACAAAGGTAGACTTCTCAAACTAGAGGCTTTTGAATAGTAATTGCAGCTAGCAACACCTGAACACCAAAGTCTGAGAAATTCTAAGCAGGGGTGGGATTCAAACTTTTTAACAACCGGTTCTGTGGGCATGGCTTAGGTGGTGGGCGAGGCTTGGTGGTCATGTGACTGGGTGGACNTGGCTTGGTGGTCATGTTATTGGCTGGGTGT
>AZIM01001513.1:41438-55765 GCA_000516915.1 Ophiophagus hannah
AACCTTCCCCTGCCACACCCACCAAGCCATCTTCTCCAGCAGCCTACACCCAGATAAGCAGGGAATAATGCCAGACAAACAACGAAGCAGAAAGCAACCCCCAAATCAAAGAACTACCAAGGAGGAAACCTACATTTTCCCAAACAATGACAGGGCACACTTTGTACATAAGCAAGAGGCAAACCCCACACTCATCGCACTGATGATGTTACCTGGTTGGGTAATAAAATGTCTGGAAGCATACCATCAAACTCGGAGAGACTCAAGGAGCCCACAGTGTTGGAAAAAAAGAAGGGGAAAAAATTACAGCTTTTAATCAAGGAACAGCATGGTTTTCTGTAGGGCCACCTGAGCTTTTTTCCATCTCTCCCTCCCCTCTCCTGTTACATCTGCCTGGAAAAATCTGTTCGGATTTGGTTCGTATCCAGATCAGAGACGTATTTTGATTCGGGAAACAAATCACCCCAAACCAGCTGTTCCAGGCACACACAACAGCTGCTGCACAGGCCTCTTTGCAAGCCCTGGTTGGAAGCAATCCTACTACGCACAAGGGAATAAGTCCAGTTGAAACCAGCAGACTTTCTTAATACAGGATTGTGCCGAAAGCTTCCAGCGAAGAAAGTTGTTGCTATGTTGTTTCGTTGACTTTGCTAAATCTGGAACTGAAGCCGAACCCTAACGGTCTGTCATTTAGCTACACTAAATAAGATACTAATACACATTTTAATGACGTTTCACATTTGATGGAAAGCGAACCCTAAAACTACTGCACGGATCACCGAGGTGGATCGGCAACCTAGCTTCTTCCCAAGGCTGTCCCTGAAATTGGAGGCAGCTAACCAACACAATACAAATGGTCCTTGACTTACAACAGTTCCTTTAGTGACTGTTCAAAGTTACAACGGCACTGAAAAACAGTGACTTACGACCATTTTTCATGCTTGCAACCGTTGCAGCATCCCCCAAAGTCACGTGATCAAAATTCAGATATTTGGCAACTGGTTCATTGGCGACCTCATGACAGACAAAGCTGTGAATGCTCCAACACTGGAAGTTTTTAAAAAGTTTTTAAAAAGATGTTGGAGAACCTGTAGGGTTTCCTGCTTGAGCAGGGGGCTGGANNNNAAGACCTCCAAGGTCCCTTTCAACTATTCTATTCTATTCTATTCTATNATTCTATTCTATTCTATTCTATTCAAGTCTCCGGGGAAGCCAGATTCACTTAACAACCGGGTGACTAACTTACCAACTGCAGTGATCCACTTACCGACTGTGGCAAGAAAGGTCCTTAAATGGAGCAAAATTCCCTTGTCTCACTTAACAGCAGAAATTTGGAGCTCGGTTGTGGTCATAAGACAAGGATTAGCCGTACTTCTGCAGTATTTGCAGAATCTTTTGTCAGCTTAAAAGGTTTTTAAAATATTGTATTCTTTTTTTTTTCCGTGCAGGAGTTATATATCGCTGTAGGAATATCCGGAGCCATTCAGCATCTGGCTGGGATGAAAGACAGTAAGGTACTGTGCAAAGCTTTTGTGTGTTGCTACGAGGAGTGGATGGTTTCTGCTTTCCAAATTGGGTTTTGTAGTAGTAGTTGTTACTGGCAATGCAAAATCTGAAGGACCCCAAATGAATTCTCTTCCGAAAATAAATCAGTTACAAATAACTCACATAACGTTCAAACAGTTCATAGGAGAACGTATTAATAGAGCCTGACTTTTAAGTCCTTGATTGCCAAATCTGGAACCCTGAGTGATGAACAAACCGAGTTTTAAACGTGAAAATAAAATTAGAATCCGTCCACTCAATGCATTTTCATATATTTCAGACTGAGGCATGAATTCATGCATGACGATGTACAGTCTGAATTATGGATTTACTATTGCGCGGAGAAAAAGCGTCTCTGAATATTCCACAATTTATCCACTCAGATGGAAACCTATTATAAAATGATAAAAGCTTTAAAAACTTAACTCGTTAGTACCCATGTTTAACACTTGGATTCTTATCCAGCCTGACCTGTGATGCCAAGGAAAAACTGTACTCTTTTTAAACAATGGGAATGAAAACAATTCCCAGCGTTGCAATAAAATAGGTTTTGTTTTTAAAACAAGTTTGTGAATAATGAGAGTTTACGAAGCCTGGGTCAGAACAGCTATTGCCTAATTCAGGGCATATTTTAACATACCAAACCTTGAAGGTGATTGTTGAGTAACATTCAAGTCCATTTTACTTGTGGATTACTCCCAAAGAAAGACACCTGTTCCATTCCCCGTGGAAATACTTTAAGGATTAGGTCTTACATTCACCTGAGGTTAAACATTTCTGATCATAATAAAATCTGCTTCTGGGTTGCCTTGATAATTGATCCTGTACTAAAATTGAAGAATAAAAAGATCTGAAATTCCTCTTCAGTGACATCAGCTAAAAGCTACCCATAACATTTTATTAAATTGTAAAAGTGGAATGAACATTTTAAGTGTTAGGCGCTGAAATGGTAATTATTTCAGTTCGATGGAGAGGTGTGATTTAGATTAAGCTGCGTGCAGTTAAAAAGTAATAAGGGATCCAGAATTGGCATGATAATAGTAATAAAGGAATGGCACCCGATGTTATAAATTCCAAAATGGAGGTACTTGTATTGATAATGATATATCGATGGGTGTTGGTAAAGTTGAGCCATTTCAAGGTGTATGAAGCAATTCTATCAACTCCCTCTTATTTCAGATTTTGCAAGAGTTCAAGTGACAGAAGAGCACTTTAGTTTTTATTAAACTTTCACCCCATCTTCAGAAATGAACAAAAAAATCCATTTGCCTTGATTTGATTTGGGCTAGGAAGTTAAGTTGGGATTATAATTCATTAATTCAAATAACTGGTGGACTGGATCAAATAATTATCTGCTTCTATGCTGTTGGTGTTATGCTGCTAATCTGATTTTTTATATAGATGGTTGTTTAAATTCCAAACACGGATTTTCCAGAGCCAAAATTTTTATTTCACTTCGGTTTGACCTGTGCTCTACCTCTGTGCTTAGAAAATTTAAAAGATACTGTCTTTATTCAAACAAATGTTTATTTAAAAGGGTTTTAAAGGAACTGGGTATAATCACATTAACTGTCTCTTCAGTGGTTTTTTCCCCATGCTAGGAAATATCAGCCATTATGAGAAATTTTGTAGGGAATATCCTAGAGCGTTCTGCAAGAAAAATGTATTATTTACTTCACTTACAACGGTAGAAAATTGGTTTAGTAGAGGGTGGAACCCCCGCTGCCCCTCCCTCCCTCCCTCCCTCCCTTCCNTCCTTCCTTCCTTCCTTCCTTCCTGGATGCTAGGCTAAATAGACCATGATTTCATCTAGCTGAGAGTGGCTGACAATGTTTGTCAATCTTAGCAATTTTTAAGAGGAATGGACTTCAATTCCCAGAATCCCCCAGCCAGCATGGAGAACTCTGGGAATTGAAGACCACCTCTCTTAAAGTTGCCAAGTTTGGCAGAAACTGGTAGTAGATCACCTGTAGCTCCCAGTTTGCAATTTTTGCAGCCCCCGAGTAGTTACTCATTGCAACCAATTTCTAAGCTTTTAGCTCCTTAGACTGTAAGTTGGAATATGACAATAAATCAGGCAGTAGGAGCACCCCAGAAAAATCTCTTCATTATTACAAGCAATCTGGATTTTTTTTTGGATGCTTGCAATATATCCCACTGGGATAAAAGTGAAAAAAGTTGAGATGAATTTACTATGCAGAGATTCTTGCTTCGAGGATAATAGAGCTCTCCTGGGTTTTAGAGAAGAAGGCAAACAAGCCAGAATTTTTGACATTTGCCTATGTAGGAATTTGTGAGAAAAGGTTTTTCATTCACTTAATTTCTGAACTTCTGCTTTCTGAACAATTGAAGGGAATTCATTTTGGAAAAGCTGTTGTGTTTAGGTCAATATAAGCAAAGCCATGCATAATACTGTAGTGTCTATTATAGACTACCCAGTCAATAACTTGGTTTCTCTAAATAGCCCCATTTCATTCTCTTACAGACCATTGTTGCCATCAACAAGGACCCTGAAGCGCCCATATTCCAAGTTGCAGACTATGGTATAGTAGCTGACCTGTTCAAGGTGAGTCTTGCTTCCGGAGGAATCAACCCGAATGCATTCCTCTTCTTGATGTGAGGGGTGGAAGTTGAATTAGACTTCAAACATGATATTTAGTCCTCCTTGTTCTGCATGGGAATTCTCATCTCTGTCTAGCGTTATACCACAGGGTCTCCTAACCCTTAATATTTCAAGCCATAGAAAGCTTTATCCACCAAACATATCAGCTTTTGACCTCCAATTCTGATAGCAAGCATACGTAAAAATGCAATGATTGACTTCTGATGAGCCCAATAATCTGTAGACTATATTATTTTTCAAGAATATGAAGATGTGTCTCGGTACTTAATGTGTGCCAGTGTGCTCACAGTAAAAAATGACAATAAAGTTTATCTTGTCTGTTTTTTAAGACTGACCTGCTAGGAAGCAAGAAACTACTTGTATTTTATACCAAGTTATTGTGGGGTCTTTGGTGCTTTCTGAGCTTGGTCATATTTTGCAGATGTTTCATTACCCAACTAGGGAACATCATCAATGCATCGCACTGTCAAGATGGCAGCCACAATGATGTGATGGCCACTCCGCCCGATTCCATGCAACACGCATAAAAAGTTNGTTCCCCCCCCCCCCCCGTTACCCCGTTATGCCCATTATGCCCTGTGGAGAGAAGACAGTCCGAACTCTGCCAGCAGTTAATGCTGTTCCTCCGTGATTGCCTGCCAGCTTGGCAGTAAACACCGGCCTTTTAATAAGCTGGAGACAAAGCGACATTCGGAAGAAACACGATGTAGACAATTTCCTTAATAAATTTTGTACGACCACATTATTTCCACTTAATGGAAATGTAGCTCTCTTAAATAATTGAGAGGCTATATTCATCAGACGGTGAGTTCAGCTGGGATCTCTCCAAACGCCAGCATCCTTACAGCGCCTGGAAGGATAAAGGTAATGGATATTTTACACAAGCAGTTTGCGCAAGTGTTCAGGTGTAACCGGTAAGGAACATGCCACCTGCTCTCATCTTGACGCTCTTTGGATGACAAGAAGGAAATCACCTACCTGCCCAGGTGCTTAGCCATGGCAGTTCCACCATCAGGGGCCATTCCTTGGCATCAATTTCTACAAATAGTGCCTCCTCCCCCCCCCCCCCCCTNNNTGAACTCAGAAACTGAAATATATATGTATGTTAGTTGATTGGCAGTCCAGGCTTACACATTTTGTACGTTTTTAAAAAGGTGAATTCAAATGTTTAGTTGCTTCCAGCATGGCTATATAAGCATCTCTTTTACACTGATTAAAAGTTGGATAAAGGTCTATTGCCTATTGTTATTTGGTTGATAGTATGCTTGTTGTTTTGTGTTGCTTTCAGGTTGTTCCCGAATTGACGGCAGCATTAAAAAAATGAAAGCTATTCCATGTTATGGAAGGGACGAGCATCTCTTCATACAGAGAGAAATTATTTTTAAGCGGTTTAAATTATGTTTTATCAAACTAGAAATGTAAAAATTGCCCAAAAACAAAATGCCAATGACGATCTTGCAATGCACTAATTTCTGCCCTTTTCATTTGGCTTCGTAATTTCCTGAACTCTTTTTCTAATTCTCTAATAAACATACACCTGCTGTATTTTGTATTACATCAGGCTGTGGAAATTCCTTATTCTACAGTGTGATTGTTAAGAGTTGATACTTACCAAAGGAAGGGGACCAGGGAAAACTGGAATTTCAAAGGATCCAAAATCAACCTACGAATGTTCTGTTTTTGGGGGGTCTACTACCAGTTACCATTGGTAGTAGATTTATGCCCAGGTTTCTTAGTGTTTCTGAGTGTAAATGGAAGTAGACAGTTCTCCATGGTTATCTCAATTGGCAGGTACAATGTTCTGAACACTTCCAACCAGTGGGTTCTGGGAATTGAACAGCTCTTATAATTTAAGTTACAAGTTACTCCATGTGAAAATGACTAGCTGGTAGCTTTTGAATTTAATACAAGAGCAAAGGTAATATGAGTGCACCTGAGCATATGGTGGAAATGGAAGAAAAAAAAATCAATTATAAATTAAAAGTTTCATGTTTAAAATATTTTTCTTTAAAAAAAACTTTTAAACAAAAGCTGCTGTATGATCAGCTCTTCCAGCTAGGGAAAAAATAAATGAAAACACTGGTTTAGAATATTGCTTTTTTTAAAAAAAATATTTTAATTAAAATTGTATTTGTAAAATGCCCATTTTTGTTCTGTTTATCACGGAGGCAATAATTATTTTGTTTTTCCAAAATATTTCTTCCCCAAAGTTCATGCTAAAAATAAGAGAACACTTACTTTAAAATTCTTTTAAAGTATTTAAAGATGTCCTTGAGCGGCATCATTCAAAGTACTTCTTGAAAAACAGGGTGATTTTTTTTTCCCCTCCCCAGGAAGGTCAAAAATAACTGTCCATACAAATGGGATTCATAATTGAGTCACATACAAAGGGGACGTCATAAGAAACCGTTAGGAGGAGAGAGGTGAGTTTTTATAGAAGATTGTCCGAAGTTCAGTAAAAAGGGTAGGATTTGTGTTCACTTGGCTTACCCCAAAAAACCCCACACACCTTAAGTAAGAATCTATACATCTTTTTGAGGTCATTGTTTTAACCGCGTTCACCTCCCCTGCCCCCTAATTCTCTCTCCCTCGAGGGTGAGACCCAAAGAATTCCAGGTGGCAGAATTGGTCAATTTCTCTCTTTTTTTCCGTGCTGGCGCTCGTAACTCATGCATTTTGAAAAACGAATTTCCACTTCTGAAATCCACATTAAAACACCCACCCCGGAATGCTCCCCAAGGGCCCCGTTTTAAAGCTTTTTAGTGTGTGCCCCACACCCCTCAGTGAACCACCATTTGAACCGCGCCACCCCAACCCAAGACTAGGAATCCGGGATGCTGTGGAACCTGGGCGGTTTGGACTCCAACGACGTGTACTTGTCGATCACCTGTGTCTTCTGCTGGAAGGGGAGGACTGGCTTTTTCTGAAAGACCCCAAAGTTCTCTTGGTTCTTTTTGTTGTAAATGTTGACGCGGCGCTCCAGTTCGGGGCTGGCGGTGGCCGACCCCGCTGGGCTTGGCAGCTTAAGGTTAACTGGGTCCAGGCCCTTTTGGGTTAGGCAGGAGTCTTCGGATAAGGAGGACAGCAGTTCTTGGACGACGGCGTTGTGGACCCTGCGGTGGGGAGAGGAGGAGCTGACCTGAGCGCCTTGGGCTGCCTGGCAGGGCCGCTTCAAGGGGCAGTACTCGGAGGACTCCTCCCGCGTTGTGCTGCAGTCCGTNAGGGGCAGTACTCAGAGGACTCCTCCCGCGTTGTGCTGCAGTCCGTGGAAGAGCCAAAGGTCTGGCTGCTGTCGCTCTGCGCTCGCGTGACGGAGCTGTCCGTGGACCGGGAGGCGCTGCCTGACGCGGCGCTGGTGGAGATCCCGTTGCTCTCCATCATCTTCATTGGCATTTCCAGCATGAAGAGGTCGGAGGAGACGTTGGGTTGGTGGACGTCGATGGCCGCGGTGGTAATGACGCAGAAGGCCCCCTCGGGGACACCGCTGTCTGTGGGCGAAGAGGTCAAAGGTTAGAAGACCCCCCTAGCTTGGATTCAGAGAAGCGCCTGCCTAGCCATGAGGAGCCCTGAACTCTGTCTGGAAAAAGGGTAGAGGATGAGCATTGTTTGAGGACAATGGAGGGGCTGGATTGTTGGGGGCCAAGAGGCTGATCCTGTAAATCGCTTAGAGGGGGCTGTGAAGCACTCCCTCCCTCCTTCCCTTTTTCCCCTCCCTTCCTCCCGCCCTCCTTCCTTTCCTCCCTTTTTCTCCTTCCTTCCCTCCCTTTCCTTCCCTTCTCCTTCCTTCCTTCCTTCCTTCCCTCCCTCCTTTTCCCCTTCCTTCCTCCCTCCTTCCCTTCCTTCGCTCCTTCCCTCCCTTTTTCTCCTCCTTTCTTCCCTTTTTCTCCCTCCTTCCTTCCCTTTTTCTCCCCCCTCCCTCCCATTGATAGGCGATAATGTTCCTAAAGGGAGGAAGAAGTTGCAGCCCTGACAGAAGGACCGTCTCTTCCTGAAATTCAAGAGGGAGCTAAGAAGGGGCAGCAGGTCGTTTCTGGGCAAGGCCCTCTCCCTAGAGACTCTCTTGAGGGCGCCTCTTAAGTTTCAAAATCCAAGCTTACCACTGCTGGGCTCGTTGTAGTATTGACTGATGTAGTTGTTCATGTCGTCTTTCACCACGGTCTCTAGAAAGGCAAAACGGGAATCGTTCATGGGAAACTCCAACCGTAGACGGGGGTCAAGATTTGCAAGACAGGGTTCCGTAGAGTTCAGAAGAAACTCAATCAATATCTTATTTTATACAAAGCTTGGAAGGGGCTGGAGGGAGGGGAGATGTGTTTTCTGAAAGAGGGTTTGGAGCTAATTTTAAATAGGAAAAAAACCCCCAATGTTGTTTAAATGCCTATTATAGAAAAAGTTCACAGCTCATGTATCCACCTACGACACTGATGGACACTTGATGCTCTTGAGAGCTCCTGCTAACTTTTAACAATCTCCAGAACTATTTTTTTCACATGCTCAAGAAAGACATGCACTTAAAAAAAGTTCCTTCAAAAATGCAAGCAAGTCACACGGTGTTAAGTCTCCCCCGGCTTTTTCATCGTACTTATTTCACTGCATTTTGGGGCCAGTAAAGGAGAAATCCATCCCTTCTTAGTTAGGAGTAAGGAATCAACCTTAGTAAAGCATCCTTATTAACTGATTTATTAAAATTTTAGGCCACCTGTCTCCCCTGCAGGGTGATTCTCGGTGGCCTTATCTTCTGATCAACTATCCCTTACTGTTATCAGAGGTCACAATAATGTAATTTGCTAAGGGGGTAAATTCTCGATTTTTTCCCCCTCCACGCTTTTCTAAATACCTCCTTCACAGAGTTCTGGCTAGATAGCAACCCATGCATACTGAAGACAAAAATGCCAGCCGCCTGGCGGAACATATGGGTGGGATGAAGCCATTTGCCCTCCAGATTTTAGTTAAAAACAAAAACAAAAAAACCACACCTATTTTGATACCGGAGAAATTGGGAGAAGGCTAAAATTAACCAGCAATGGAAATGGCAGAAGTCAATCCATGTCGTGGCCCTACGTGATGGGGAGGGGAAAAAAGGGGGAGGTTAGAAGTAGCAAAAATAATCCAGTTAGAAAGCACATGTGGGCAGGAACACCCAGCTCGGATATGCAACTTGATCTGCTCACTTTATGGCATGCTGAACGCCTTAAAAGCATCTTTTATGTGCATGTTTTTTTTTTTTTTTTAAAATACCCATTTCAGGAGGGAGGGGAGAAGTCAGGCCTTGCTCGATCCTTTCAGTGGGAATCTCTTTAGCCCCCCCTGGGTCTCTGTGGCTACAGCCCAGCCTTCTTCACAACCCATTGTGGTTTGTAGGTGAAAGAAACAGATGTTTTCTGGGTACACAGCACTCAAACCGCGGAGTGCTCGGTACCTGAACAGACGAAGCTCTGGAGATGGCAATCTAACCTGACGCTGAAAGGGAGCGAGGCCGCCCTCTTGGTTTCGCTGGCTTTTAAAAAGCTTTTTGTTTTGTTTTGTTTTTGGCCTCTGTTGATCTTTAAATGCCTTGCAGTCCGAGGGCGGCTTCTCTGCTAATGTCTGAGTTTAGAAAGGAGCCCCGGTGCAGCTCAAGGCAAGCTCGTGGGTCAGGACAACCCTGCGAGGCTTGTCAGCTACGTGAAGCTCGATGCGTTTTGTCTCGTTCATCCATCGCTGGCTTCTACAAAAACCCCACGGAGATGTGGCCGCATGCAGCGTTGGTGACCCGTTGTGACAGGAGCGGCCAAGAGCGATCCCCAGCTGGAGGGATCTTCATGGCAAGCCCACGCCGCACATNACCCTGCGAGGCTTGTCAGCTACGTGAAGCTCGATGCGTTTTGTCTCGTTCATCCATCGCTGGCTTCTACAAAAACCCCACGGAGATGTGGCCGTATGCAGCGTTGGTGACCCGTTGTGACAGGAGCGGCCAAGAGCGATCCCCAGCTGGAGGTATCTTCATGGCAAGCCCACGCTGCAGATGCCATGGATCCAAAAATGCTGTGAAAGTGAAGAAGGAAGGGCTATCTGCACAAGCTTAGCTCCTCCACCATGGTTCTGGCTCATGCAGCAGCCATCCAGATGTGTTTGGGGCTCTTAAAAAAAACCCCAGTGTCGTTCCTGCAACAGCTGGTATTTAAGGGATGCTGTCTGAGATTCAGAGGGCAGTACACACCCAACGGGACAGAAAGCCTCTCTAGAAATTGTCTAGATCAGTGTTTCTCAACCTTGGCAGTTTGAAGATGGGTGGACTTCAACTCCCNGATGGGTGGACTTCAACTCCCAGAATTCTGATCTTCAATTCTGGGAGTTGAAGTCTACCCGTCTTCAAGTTCTCAAGATTAAGAAAGTCTGACCTTCAATTCTGAGAGTTAGTCCACTCAACTTCAAGCTGCTGAGGTTGAGAAACAATGGTCTAGAACGTTTTTGAGAACCATGGTTTTCACCATGACATCTGATGGCAGCAAATTCTACAGTTTAATCATCTCCTCTAAAGTCTTTCTCAAGTTCAGCTCAACTCCTGGCGATTATGTAGATCCATTAATGTCATTTTCTAACAATTACCTTCTTCCAGAGGGTGTCAAACTTTTTGTTGCCTGTCCTAAGTCTTTCTCCATTTAATTTCAAGAGATGACCCTACATCCTTGTATTGTGAGAGTTCAATATTAAAAGAACAACAACCCCAATCTCTGTTCACGTTTTCAGCAAAATGTAGGACAGAAGTAGTGGCAAACATCTCACATCCTGACAAGGTGTACTATTTGGAGTAGAGAAATGGGAAAGGAAATAAGCCAATAAGTAGATCAAAAACAAAGTAGTTACAGTGATACCTTGGTAGTCATTGTTAATTGGTTCTGGAAGTTACGATGTGTACCAGAAATGGTGATTACCAAACAAAATTTTCCCATAAGAAATAATGTAGTGAGTCACTGACACCTATAAAATCTATATCTTGTGCATTGAGTATCAAACAAATGATGAGTTGGGACAAAATTTCCACATCAAAATGCATTGAGTACCAAATGCAATGAGTTTCAAAGCAGTTGAATGTTCTGAAAAGGAGCGATGGCTTTCCTCGATACAAGAAAAATGAACCAATTTCCAGTTTTTCTCACCCACAAGAACAACCTGGACAATGAACAAATTAGGCTGTTAGCTCTGGACTGGACCCCTTTTCTTTAAGTAAGCATTTTGCAGGAGTCACAGGTGAACTTACTGTTCACTGCAAGGAGAAAAAAAAAAGCAGGTCAGCTCCATGTTCTCAGGTAAGATCGGTTTCAGCGAGTGTAAATAATTCAGGTTCAAATCATGTTTCCCATAAAGGATGAGAAATGTTCTGAGTACTTTATGTTCTGGCAGGAAAGTTACGAGCCTGAAGTTTTCTCTGATGCAGAGAAGTTGTAAACTGAAATATTCAGCCTCTCTCCCAAACTACAGGTGACAGGTGTAATCTTTCTGCTGTTGGCCACCTAAAAGCACTTCATGGGGGCTCAGAAAATGCTTTTCATGTTCCGTGAACGTCAGTCATTTGCTCAGATACAAAGCCAGCATCTTTGCTGCGTTTGCAACCCACCTGCCAGCCTCATCATCTGCTTTGCAAAAGATTCAGTTTAGGAGTTAAAAAGCATTTTGTGTTTCCTGATTCCCATTTTAAAGAACAAAACAAACCTTTTCCATCACTCCCAGTTGGTTTCTGCTTGCTAGGATTGAATTTGAAAGCTAAGGGAGCCATTCAAAAAAGGCTTTTTAAGATAAACTCGAGTTTTCTCAGCTATGTGGAACAAATGCTTCGGTCACAGGCATCCGTGGGGGTCAAAAAAGTCAAGATGGCAGCAAAAAGTATGCAACCAGAGCCTTGTTCTTTTTTGATGGCATCATTTTCTGCTACATTTTGCACACAGAAATAAACAACATCTACACACCATTCAAAAGACATAATTGAAAAACTAAAAAGGAAACAAAAAGACCAAAACATGCCCTCCCTAGCAACCAATAGCCAGATAAGCAAAGATGAACACCAAGATTAATACCAGAACAACAATCAAGCAGAAAACAATATCCCAATCTAGGAAGTACCAACTCAAACAATCAAATAACAAGAATCTAATCAAGAAACCAAGAACCCCACTAACATAACACAGCAAGCCACTAGTATATAAGGAGAGCAAACTCACTCCCAATACTGATGAAGTTACATAAGTGGGTAATGAAATGTCCTCAAGAAAACAACCAAACTCAGCACCAAAGACTGCACAGCCTTCTACAGAATAACTACCTTGATATTTTCTGTATTACCACTTTTAAACTCCTTCCAACCTCGATCAGGAGAAGCTGCAAATCAGAACGTGGGATCCTTTGCAGCCAAACATCTGGTCTATTCTCATTAAAGCTTTGCCTCTAAACTGGACCTCACAATAACATCAGCTGTGCAAATGCTATTATCTATAATTTCCTTTTTCTTAGCACAAGAAGAAAATCTCTTTTTTCCCCTTCCTACCCTAACTCTGAGCATTTGTAATTAAAACTCTGCAAGGTGTAAGAATAAGGTTTGAACTACCAGTTGGTTAGACAAATCTTCTGGTAAAGTAGCCAAGTGCTCCAGTTTACTGAACAAAAAGCTTGATTTAAAAAAAAAATCTGATTTTTATTACAACTTAAGAGAATCCCTTCCTGCGACAGACTTGAACTACAGAAGATTAATGAAAATATGAGGCTGGGGCCCCTTAAGAAGATTTTCCCCACATGTATGTTAAATCAATTGATTACTTGGGTGAGTTCTGAGCAATTAAATATCTCTAATGATCAAAAAAGAAGATCACAAATGCTATTGTGAAATAAACAATTTGCTTCTTTCCCTGACTAATATTTTTATATCATCTGGGATCATTTATCCGACATTTCAGTAATAACCCTCTCTTATCATTGTGGCATTCCTTCATTAACAAATATATCTGGACCATCTTTTGATATTAACTCGGACAATTGATTTGTGATTAAATCTGTTTAAAGATGCTACTGCATTGACTTCCTGGGGGTCCCTGTGAAAATAACAACCCCCCCCCTAAACTTTATCCATATAGATTTTGCATTTGTGGAACAAAGACTAGTCCCTTGGATGAAAAACAGCCTTAATGTCATTACTGCCTCCCCAGTTTGGCTGCCTTATTGGGACTTCATTTAATAAACTAATTCTTGATGTCTCTGGGGAAAAACCGAATAATCACCCACTCCGAAGTCCCAAAGAGTTGTAATTGTTTTAATGGATGGCTAGACAAAGTCTCTCGGCTGCAGGAATTAACCACGGAAAAGGAGAAAAGAGTTCAGTGCATCTCAAACAATTAGGGGGTCATGTACCCCTTGTCTCCCCTTCCCCTTTCTAGAAGTAAAAAAAAAAGCCATACTGAAATATTAAACACAATTTCAAGGCCATTCTCTTTGCAAAGATTTCCCCAACCCCCTCCCCTGACTTTGAACAAATTAGGAGCGCATTTCTGCAAAGTCTAAAAAGAGAAAAGAAAAAAGAAAGAGAGAAGGTTTCAGAAGTGATGGAAGAGATGAAAGGCTCATAAAGGACATTTTAAGAGGTTCAGGAGCCATTAGTACTCCATAAAGGCAAAAGCCTTTTTCCCTAAGATTTAAAGGCAGTTTTAGAGCAGCAAAGCGAACGGTTGGCATATTGAATCTGTTAAGAGCGGCAATCTGGCTAGAGGCAGGCAGCGTCAAAAAAGGCAAGACACGGACTGGGGTGGAGACCACAGCTTTGGTTGCAAGGCTGCATTCTGAGCCTTCACCCAGACAGTCTTCAACTTATGACCACAGTTGAGCCCAACAGTTTTGTTGCTAAGTGAGACATTAATAAAGTGAATTTTGCCCTATTTTACATCCTTCCTTGTCACAGTTAAGTAAATCACTGCAATTGTTAAGTCAGTGACACAATTGTTAAGTGAAAGGAGATGGCAACTGTCATAAGTACAAGTCAGTTTCCAAGCGTCTGAATTTTGATCCCGTGATTGTGGGGATGTTGCAATGGTCATAAGTGTGAAAAATGGCCTTAAATCACATTTTTTCAGTGCCATTGTAACTTTGAACCAAGGGTCCCCAAACTTGGCCACTTTAAGACTCGTGGACTTCAACT
>AZIM01001513.1:110967-127010 GCA_000516915.1 Ophiophagus hannah
CAGGTTAGTGGGGTGGGGAGGGGAGGGAATGGGGATTTTGCAGTAGCCGTCCCCTGCCATGCCCACCAAGCCACGCCCATAGAACACCACGCCCACCAAGCCATGCCCACAGCTGATCAGCTGGGTCTTCTTTTGTTGCTCTGCACAGAAGAANCACGCCCACCAAGCCATGCCCACAGGACCGGTAGTAAAAAAATCTGAATCCCACCACTGGTTCTAGAGTCACATGATCCCCTTTCAATTTCATTGTACACATGTTGTGCATTGGCAAGAAACGTTTGATGGATTGATTTTGCGACCTTCTGACAAGCAAAGCCAGATTCGCTTCATGGGGCGCTAACTTAAGAACTGCACTGATTCACTTAACAACTGTGGCAAGAAAGGTCATAAAACAGGGCCAAGGTCACTTAACAAATGTCTCACTTATTAGTACTTTATTCCATATCTCATTGGGTGGGTGAGGAGGTTAAACCGCCCAAACCTCTCACCTTTTACGCTTCCGTCTCAGGCAAGATTTTTGTATCTCTCCCCCCCCCCGTCCCCAGTATATGTTTTATTTTTATTCATAGACATTTTGAATATAATGTATTGTCAGGGCATATCATTTACGAAAAAGCAAAAGACAAACAAACAGAAGTATCAACATGTATACTACTAACATTGCCCAGAAGATCCTGGGTTGCCCTCTCCCCTCTTGGGAAGAGCTTTATAGCTCCCGCTGCCTTAAGAAAGTTCAAAACATCCTTAAAGATCCATCTCATCCTGGGAACCCCTTTTTTTTTTTTTTGAACTACTACCACCTGGCAGATGGTACAAGATAATAAAAACATGGATAAATAGGGTGAAAAACAGCTTCTATCCCAGGGCAGAAACTCTATTGAATTCTACTGTATAGTGCAGTGTTGGTGTGGCATTGGGGGTTTTCGGTTCAATGTATGGAGTGCGAAGGATGTGTGTTTGTGTTTATTTTCATGGTCATAATGTGCACTGAAGATGGTATTTAATTTCATTGTACAAGGTGCAATGACAATAAACTAAACTAAACAATAATAATAGTGTAACAAATTAATTTGAACTAAATTTCTCAAGATTTTTGTATCTCGCTCCCCTTCAAAACACATATGCAATGCAAAAAAACCCCCGTCGGTCTCAGAATCCGGCTGTGTCAGATGTGAAAAAACAGGTGGTAAAAATGTCCTTGTCACATAAATAACACCGAGGCTATCCTAAGGGCAGTGACCTTAATGCTGGAACCGGTCATGGGAAGGATTTGCACGTAAGGGCTATTGTAGAATTGCACGCAGGGGCTTTCTCGGGAGCCTGGGACCCTCGTAGACTCCAATGCCTGTCCCAACCTGGTAACTAGAGAACTGGTCCGCCGGTTTGAGTTGTGTCGTTTGTGTTGCTATTTGGGCGCTGCACCGAAGTTCACTCCAGTGTGAGTGACAGGGCATTTTCACTTTACGATCAAAGTCTCTTTGGGAGATTGACAGGCCTTCAGTTCCCGGAGAAGGAATGGGCGGTCCTCCTCCCTGCCCATACTTGGCCTCTGTGTATACTTTGGAGCGCCTGTCAACCTCACCCACGTTCCACGAGGCCGTCCTATAAATCCTCGTCTTTCAAAGCATCAGGTGCATAATGCCAAACCTCGTGGGTGAGCAAAGAGCTTTGCCTTTTTGGAGGTGCATGGTTTTTGATTTGGGGGAGAGAGAGAGAGAGAGCGTTTGGGATATTCACACCCCCCCACCTCCCCAGGTAAGCCTCTTTCCATTTGTTTTGTTTCCTTCTAACCGATGCCGGTCGCGGTTTTGAAAACTGCTGCTATCTCACCTATCCAGAAGGTCGATGAGGCACAAGAAAAAGCCACGAGGCGAAACAGGGGCCAGACTTACATAACACAAGGCATTGTATTTCCATCTTTTGTATTGCAGAATCAGCAGACGCACAGGAACAACGAAGACATCAAATCACCTTGCAAGGAGCACCCGTATTTGGTTATAGTGACAGAGTAAGTATAGATACTGCCCGCCTGTTTTGTTTGGATGTTTAGATTAACAGAGTTGGAAGGGACCTTGTAGGTCATCCAATCCAACTCCCCTCACCCAAGCAGGAGACCCTACACCACTTCTGACAAATGATTGATATATCTCTTATTGATAAATCCATACTCGATTATCCTTCCTTGATAAGCAGAGAGGTCGTTTCAAGCATTTTATTTTCACAAGGATGCCATGCACTTAGGTTCTTTGAGGCAAACGTGGCAATGCTTCAAGTGAAGAATTAAATATCGACAATTCAGGGTCCACAAAAAAAAAAAGTAATCTGATGATTAAAGTAAGTTAGCGAGAGGCAGTTCCGGTCTAAATGTCTTGCAGCAAAGTTTATACAAAGAGAAAGGTCATATGGCGTTATTCTATTTACCTTATTCCATTTTTCAAAACGTTACTGCAGAAATAAGGAAAATATTTTTCTTTTAAAAAACAAAACCAGACAAATATATATTTGAGGAAAACAGCATGTAAGTTAATATGTTGTTTAGCAGAGTATAAAACTGGTTACTTTGCCAAGAACTCCCTCAGGCTAAAATATTATGTATCTGAAAATGAGTTCTCTTACAACCAGTTCATTCTATTTGGGACTATATTTGCGTAGAATTGCTTTTTAAATGTGTATTGCGGTTTTGTAACCAGGTTTTAAAATACTTTGAACCTACAATTTATCCAATCTTAGAAGTTTCTTGTAAATATCCGGTTTCAAATTTTATTTGCCCTACATAGCTTGCAAGAAGTAATCATTGGAAATGACAATAGGGTGAGCATTCTTGATATGTTTTCATCCTTCCAGCTTGTGTAAAACAGATAGTTCTCCAGCCTGATTCAACGTTATAACTAAATAAAGGGGATTACATTTATTTATGTGCTCATTTATTCGCTGAATATCTATCCCACTGCAGTCTTGCGATTCTCAGTGGGTCCCAGGATGTATAAAAAATATTAAAACACCTACAATGCCATTCAAATAAAATAAAATCAAACCTTATGCATGCCTACGTGGAAGTAAATTCCTTTGTGAGCTTGACCTTGGAGAGTGAAGTTCCTTCATGCTGCCTTTCTCATCCTTCAGTGTTTCTCCACCTTGGACCTCAATTCCCAGAATTTGCCAAACCAGCATGCAGACTGGGAATTCCCCAAGGGAGTAACTAGGGAAGGCTGGCTAGGGAATTCTGGAAACTGAAGTCCACACAGCTTAAATTCCCCAAAGTTGAGTAACACTGTCCTCCTAGGTGTTTCCTGGGGATTTTGTGTTATGCACTTATGAAATATTCCCGTATATTATAAATTCCTTAAGTGGATGTCAGAAATTGTGGTTTCCTAATGCTCACATTCTCTTGCAACAACTGGCATGAGAAAACTATGTCCATCCAGTGTTTGCTAAAGCAACTGCAAAGGTCTTTCCGGGCTAGGAGAAGCCACACAATGACTTTCCTGAGGGACACGACTGAACAGAGGTTGGTTTTAGCCAGCTTCTTGCCCTGTAGGAAGAGGACTAAAAATAGCCAAGAGCTGGTGTACAATGCTACCTGCAGTTGTGTGTTGCAAAAGATCATGTGGCATTTCTTTAAAGAGTTCTTCAGGAGATGTGTACAAAAGTTATTCATTTATTTATTAAACTTATATGCTGCTCGTTATGCTGGAGGTCTTTCTAAATTAAAATGATGTTTGGAGATGCAGTCAAATTATGAGTAATCCTTGCACGCTTGTATTTGACTTTTTTTTTTTTAAAGAATGTCTATAGTGGTGTTGCTTAACCTCCGAAAAAATAATAAAAACACGTAAAACGTTAAAATAAATGTATAAAAACTGGGTAGCTTAGGAGAGTCAGGAGCCCTGTCCAAATTGGTTCCAAAGTTTTGTTCTTTGTTGTGATGGTGCCAGCCTTGTAACACTGTAAAGTTTGAGAACTGTGGCAATAAAAAAGATTGATAATTAATATAACCTACATGCACTGAATTATGAAAAGGGAATCTTTTATTTATTACTCAACCTTAACTTTGGGAAAAACATTTGTTTTATATCTGGAGGGGAGGAGAGGGGAAAAGGTATTAATGCAGACGTATTATTTTAAGGTTTGGGACCCTTCTGCAAACTATTTCATTTCTTTTTTTTAAGTCCCACTGCAATCTTAGTGGTTATGTCATAAGATGACACTCACCCACCTTGGCATACAGGTAGTCCTTGACTTACAACCGTTTGTTTAGTGACCATTCGAAGTTAACAACGGCCCTGAAAAAAGCGACTTATGACCGTTTCCCACTCTTAACGACCACTGCAGCATCCCCAATGGCCACAAATTCCATCAAAATTCAGACGCTTGGCAACTAGTTTACATTCGTGACCGTCGCAGCTTCATGCGATCCCCTTTTGCGACCTTCTGAAAGCAAAGTCAACAGGGAAGACAGGCTCGCTTAACGACCGTGTGACTTACTTAACAACTGCAGCGATTCACTTAACAAGGGTGGCAAGAAAGATCGTAAAATGGGACAAAACGCACTGCACAACCGACTCACTTAGCAACCGAAATTCGGGGCTCAATTATGGTCATAAGTCAAGAACTAACTGTAACTTAGCTGGGCAGATTTTAGATAAGGCAGAACAGTAATTGAAACGGGATGGAAATGACCATAGAGACGGTTNNNAGTAATTGAGACGGGATGGAAATGACAATAGAGACGGTTATTTCCATCCCGTTTCAATCACTGTTCTGCTAACCATAAAGTTGTAGTAGCTAGAGGGCCCTGAAGCTTAAGCTGTGTTGCAGCCTCAGATTTTTAGGTTCTCTCTCTTTTAAAACTTAAAATATAGTTAACATTTTGCTCCCTTATATCTTATGGGTATTTTTTTCTGTTTAGCATAAGAAAATGCTAACACCAAGTGTGAAATAGTAATGTGACCTCCTCCACACACATTCAGAAATGGATATTAAGATAATTAAGTGGGTCATTTAACAGGGTCAACTTTACCCAGTTATTAGAAAGCAACAAAATGGGATTTAATTGCAAGCAGAAGTATTTAATTAAGGGTCTCATGTAGTTCCTTAAAGTCTTAATACGGTAGATCTTAGACGAGATCAGTGATGCAATTCTGATTTCAAAATCAAAGGATTATCTCAAATAACATGAAATGATGACACCACGCACTAACGTGGCATCATCAGGACATGCTCTACCGCAAAAAATTCACCTCCCAGAAAAGAGTTATTGTAAAGTAACTAAAACATAGGGTTAAGTTCTAAATCAACTTGGTGCATTTAATTCATCTGATTATCGGAAGAATCTCCACAGTGTTTGAACATGTTCATTTTTTCTTGCAAGATTTCCAGGAATCTAACAATTCTGTTGGAACAAGGTAACCTAAAAAAAAAATCAGTTTTTTTTTTTTTCAAATTAGTACCAGTAAGCCAACAAAGTTTTGCCAAGTGCAAGGAAGATTTGCCATTATATTTAAAATCAACTGAGTTCATGTAGAGCATTAAAGTAATTCATTATCTATAGAGAGTAAGGTAATGTATTCCGTTTTGATGTTTAACCCAAGTAGCAGTTAATCATTTGGATTAAAACAAGGGGTTTTTTTCCCTCCCCCTCCAGGGCAATTTTTGAAGAATAGCCTGTGTCCAAGAATTACAAATTGAGGTCAGAATAATATGCGAACAGGTAATTCCATGAATCTTTTTGTTTATTGTAACATTAAGTTATATCTATTTGGAATAATGTATACTTTGCATAGCTCGATGTTCGTAGTATTTTGATTTGTTTTGAAGGCTGGTCAGAATGTGATGCTAATAATAATCCTTAGATAATTCAAAGTACTTTATATACTGGATGAACTCAAATATATTCAAATTATGATTTGGTGGATATGGACAAGAGTGTTGTTTATATTGGTTTTCTCGTTACATATGGGGTATATTTCATTTCTGCCTTTTAAAATCAGTGCAATATACCGTTACAGCCAAATCAACCAATTATCATTTGAGGCATCCTTCAGAACCCAGAATCAAACTGTGAATTGCAGTCTAGTTTTGATAATTACAGAATAACAGAGTTGGAAGGGTCCTTGAAGGTCTTCTAGTCCAACCCCCTGCTCAGGTAGAAATCCCTAGACCACGTCAGACAAATGGTTGTCCAATCTCTTTTTAAAAAACGTCCAGTGTTGGACCATTCCCAACTTCTGGAGGCAAGTTGTTTCACTGATTAATTGCTCTTAAAATCCTTACATTAAGTAAATTTCCTTTTGTGGCTCATTATGAATTTACTTTTCAAGCCTCTTGTGAGGGGTGGAGACATGTAAAAATCCTCTGCATTTTAATTCTGTTGTCTGATTTAATAATTTCAACTGGAGGGTTCTCAGATTGCCTTCCTAGTCTGGTTTTGAGCTTCTCACCTCCTTGCCTGTCCTTTCAGCCTACACGTAGATCAATCACAAAAATCCAGCAGCAGGCAGGTTTTCCTAACTCGTAAGACCTAAACCTTTAACTTATGAATTGTAAACCATCATATTCATTTTGTTCAAATTTTAAAACACATGAACTTTTAGAAAAAGATCAAATCTAGGCCCTCAAGTCATAAAGAGTTGCAGGCTTGTTGCAAACTTCCTCCTAGGCAGGGTATTAAAAATAATAAATCATTTATTTTGGCCCAAAAGCATTTGGAATTGTTTAGAAACCACTGGCTTCAATCCTTGTTTTAGATCAATTGCCATCAAGACTGGATTTCAGAACGATGAAATTTTCTTTGTTTTGTGAGATGAGAAACAAACAGAGAAAGTGGCTGGGAGACCCCCATAGAGAGGATCTCATTAGATTTCATTTCCTTTAATTGTGGAATTCTCTGGATGGGTTGTCTGAACTCCAGGGAAGTGAGATGGTCTGTTGCAATTATTCCACTGCTTGCATCACTCTGTTTTGTTCCTATTTCGTTCCTCATACGGATGGGTATTTGCTAAGAGACTGTCGCTTTCTATTTATGGGAGGTGTGAATTCTAGACGTTATCTCTAACAAATCACTAGTTTGTAAACCATTAACTTGGTTATTTTGACCGGGATACACAAGTTGCGGTCTTAATCTCACATCTGTCGTGTCCAAAACATGAACTTCTGGCAAAAAGCTATCCTTTTGTCTCTAAAAATCTGAAGCAAACGTCTTCCACCAAGCAAAAGCCTTCAGAGTAAAAATAGAAATTCTGGTTGGTTGAGTTTAGTCTGTTAGCAAAGAGCAGTACTGGATAAACCAGCTGGTCAGGTTATGAGTCTATAAACCAAACTTATTGATGTTGGGAAGAGTGGGCTGTCCCCCACTCTACTGGCACAGCTCCCTCCTGACTTATGGAAAAACAGCCAGGATGGAAGATCCCAGTCGTTATAGCAATCGTTGGAGAGAGAGCGGCATTAAGACTAGTGAAAATATCAGGCTCTGAATGAGCTTTGCTTTTCAGAATTTGGGCAAGGGGAAATTGCCAGAGGTCCCCCTCCCACCTCCAATTTGCAGGGGTGGGGGGTCAACTTTCCCTGCAGCAGCTTCCTTGCTTCCAAATAAGGATATTTATGGCCCCATTTTCAGGGAGAGCAGAAATAGCCAGGACTCTCAAACACCTAATGTACAAGATAGCACCACTTTCAACTCCATTGTGATGCTCTGTTTTTCATGGAGACGGCTTCAATGTTCAAAACTTAACAAAATAACATTCGAGGTTATATTATATGGCTTTGGGTGAAACATTTATTCAGTGCAAGCAATAGATGTGGTTATTTTCCTTTTTTTGGGGTTCTGTTCGTTCATGTCCGATTCTCAGAGATTTGCCTGGACGAGACCGTGAAGTTTTCTTGGTGAAGTTTTTCAGAAGTTCTTCCCTTCCCTTCCCGCCCCCCTCCCCTCCCCTCCCCATTTTAGATCATGAAGAACTCTGTGGCAGCACTTATGGGTCTTTCTGCCTGAATGGTGGGATCTGTTATACCATACCTTCCGCTTCCAATCCGTTTTGCAGGTAGGCTAAATGTTGGCTATTACACTTTGAGGCTTAAGGGCAGCAGCTTTTCCAAAATCACACCGTTTGCCTCTTTGCTAGTACATTAGCCGAAGGGTAGGACTTTCAAACGACAGAAATACCTTCCACCCCGCCCCCGTTTTAGAGCTGCCCTTGCTGATTCGACCCAGTGTGATGTTTTATTTACTTGAAAAATGTGATACCCAGCCACAAAAGTGCTGGTTTAAGGGAAGTCTTTTAGAGCCTCTGCATCAGCTAATTTCCCAGGCACGAAGCCTCCGGGAAGTCCCTGGAGAGAGAGAGAGACAGAACAGTAGGAAATACCAAGCCATATTGGCCTAATTGTAAACTGGCAGATCGCGGCCGGAAAAGGGATACCATATTGAGAGGCGATGTCTAAATCCGATCATTTTGGAGACCTGTGATGCAAAAAAACCTTATGTAACCAGAATGACACCGTGCTGTTGTCTAAAACGCACAGAGTGGAAATCAATAATTCCCGTTTACCTTTCAGCACTAAACAGTTATTGCACTTTATGGTCAAAGTGGGCATTTCAGCGGGAGAGGAAATATTTCCTGAGTGAAAAGAGAGGTTTTTGAAAATCAGTGCAGTGGCAAATCCCACAGAGATAGGAAAAGATGAGTATCTTAGCCCTGGCTGTATATTGTTTGTGTACAGATAATCCTTGGGTTATGACCGCAATTGAGCCCAAAATGTATGCTGCTAAGTGAAACATTGGTTCAGTGGGTTTGCCCCATTTTACGACTTTTCTTGCCGCAGCTTTTAAGTGAATCACTGCAGTTGTTAAGTTAGCGAGTTAAGTGAAACTGGCTTCCCCACGACTTCGCTGGTCAGGAGGTCGCAAAAGGGGATCAGGGCAACCGTCACAAATACAAGTCTGTTACCAAGCATCTTTAAAAACGTATTTTCTTTCCTAAAAGACTGATTAGCCTGCAAAGCACAAATAGGTTTTACATTCATTACAGCGCTAAATATACGTATACATACATGCCACAGTCCCATAGAATAGGCGATTCTCACAGGATGACCTGGCTAGTATCTGCTGGGCCAGAGTGAAAATAGGATGTTCTCATGTTCCAGAAATGGAAACATGTTCCTGCAACAAATGGAAAGCAGATTTCATTGTAAGATGGCCATTTAACATTCAATTCTGGGAATTTCGTGCCTGTTACTCCATTACAGATGGATAAGACTACATTACAGTGCACATTGTAATTACAAATGTTGTTAGGGAATCTTTCAAAGATCCTAACCTCTCCTCAGTTCACGTCACAATTCCATGAAAATCCCACAATAAATGTTTCCCCCTTCCTTCGATAGAAGAAAAGCCTCAGTTTCTGCCAGCATCCTTGCAATGACCTTCATTCTGGTTGGGGTGCAGTTTTAGTAGTTGTGTTATTCAAACCTAGCAAAATGCGAGCTTCTTTTCCAGCCTGATTCTCAAAGCGTGAGATTCATTCATGAGAGATTCTCAATCTGTCATATCCCATGATTTGCTGATTCAGACATTTCCCTCAGTCGCCACACTGGGTTATTTGATTATTCAGATTTTTCGGTCCTTCTAAGTAGCCAGAATCTTTGGTTAGATTTGCACATCAACATTTCCTTACATGGTGGAGATTTATATTTTCAATAACCAAAGCTGCACATTTGAGATCGTGCATAGGTGTCCGTAAAACATTGGGCCTCACCTGCATTTTAACTGCATGGCGACACCATGACATATGCAGTGTTGCTGAACCCTAATTCCCAGACTCCGTGGTCCTTGAGTCTACTCAAAACAACCACCATGTAGAAAATGAAAGGACTGTCAGGACTCTGACATGCACCCCCATTCAGCTCATAAGTCTCTAGCCGCATCTCTCAAGAGTGAAAAAGATTGATTTATTAAGAGCCATACAATCTTCAGCCTGGAAGATTTCGGACTGTCTCTAACCCAGTTTTTCTCAACTCGGGCAATTGGAAGACATATGGACTCCAAGTTCCAGAATGCCCCAACCAGCGTTCTGAGTATTGAAGTCCACACAAGTTGGCTGGGGCATTCTGGAACTTGAAGTCCACTTGACTTCAAGTTGCCAAGGGTGAGAAACACATTTCTAATGACTCAGGATTGGTAAAAACAGGGGGAAGGAATATTGAATTCGTGCAGAACAAGGCATGAATCAAATAAAGAATGAACAGGGAATTCGAGCAACCTACCTGCACTGCACAAAGTACACTTTCCACAACTCCTTGAGTTCTTCGCTCTAACGCTCATTGTAGCGGGAGACAACCGAGGAAGCTAAGTGGGAGAGGGAGCAGAGACCAACCTGGGGGGAAAAAAATGTGGCTTCCTTTCAGCTCACAAACTAACTCATCTTTATCCTCAGGTGTGTTGACAACTACACAGGAGCTCGTTGCGAAGCAATCTTGCTCCCCAGCATCAAGAGCCACCCAAGAGGAGAATTGTTTGTCGCCGTGTTGGCTTCGGTTGTCGTTCTGAGCGTCCTGGTAGCCGGAGCGTTTTTTTTCCTCTGCAGGTAAAGCAGATGAAATTAGTTATTGATCCAAAGAAAGGAGATTCGGGCTCTTTGAATTGGTGGAATAAAAGTCCACATATTTACCGTATGTGCCGTTTGCTCTTTAACACCGACCAGGACGTGTAATTTCCCCCGTCTCTTTCTAAAAGAGAGCTCAGGCCATTCCATTCTCAGATAAAACTCCACTAAGCTGAGATAACTGTGTGTTTGTGGGCCGCTGACTCACAATCGGTCGGTGCTGCTTTAGTTCCCCAGCTTAAAAAAAGTAAAATAAAACCTCAGGGAAGCTGTAAAGCTGAGTCATGGGAAGCTGGCACACACATCTTCGAACAAGGCAAGCTGCATCATCCCGAGAGTAGCGTTTATAAGAGTGTTTAGTTGAGAAAAGCCAGCACAAAGAGCGCCAACGATCACCACTTATCCTCCGTTTCAGGCCATTCATAGCTTTAAGCCACTTCCATCGAGAAGTGGAAGAGGGGAAGCTAAAACCCACCGGCCTCCTCGGATTATCCGTCTTCTGTCTCTTTGCTGTCTCATTCCCTTTATCCCTTCTTGCCAGGAAAGGCCAGATCCCGCGGGCCAGTGCCCTGGAGCGCGGCGAACACCTGATTGAGGGAAACGGCAGCGATGCTTGCAACAGTGAGTACTTCTCCAGTGAAGACCTGGTGCAAGGAGGTGGGGGGTGGGGACGCAGGTGTAGGGAAGCTGCCTGCAGCCTCTAAATCAGGGGCATCCAACCTTGGCCACTGTTAAGACTTGTGGACTTCAACTCCCAGAATTCCCCAGCCAGCGATGCCAGTTCCAAGTACAAACGTAATGCGAGCTATGCTGGCTGGGAAATTCTGAGAGTTGACGTCCACAGGTGTTAAAAGTGGCCAAGGTTGGGCGCCCCTGCTCTAAATCCACTTTTTTGTAGTCGTAGCCCTTGAATCATCATCGGCCTCGATTTATTTAAGTTTATAGGCCGTTCATCTCACTATCCAAAGCGACTGATAGCATGGATAGTTTCCCCTGACCCCTGTTTTTGAAATAGGAAGTGGAGTCAAAACTGAAAGGTAACTCTTTAACTTAAACAAGGTCGCTGTAGATGACCAGGCTGAGCCTGAGGGAGGGAAGGGTCAAACGTGTCATTAGTCTCGAGTCCCTGAGCGCCTGCAACAGTGCACTCCTGCCAACCTTGAATTCCGTTGACTGTTATCTGCCGCCAATTTGCCTTGACTGTTAGTAGTTCAAATTCTTGTCGAGAGGATAAACTTGCAATAAACCTGTATTTATTTGAACTGCCTGGGTTTCCTGATTTCCCTTGCTTGACAGTCACACCTCCAATCCCTCATCCCAAGTCCTGGACCACTGCAGACCCCAACTCCCAAGACAATACGTACACACCCATAAAAGATTGCCCTGTGGATCTGATGGAAGTGGTGTCTTTTCAGAAATAACCGAATAAATAAATCCAAAGAAGAAATTATGGACCAGCCGCAAGAGAAGTGGAAAAGCTGAAACCATGTTGGAGAATATGGTAAGAGGATGGAGCGGATATCTGTGACAAGTGTTGTGCTAATTAAAGATTTATCAGGCCAGTTAAATTTAGGATCTCATTTCAAAGGAAGAGGGGCTCGCGCAGAGAAGTCTGATGTGTTATGTGCACAACTTCTCTGATTTTTTTGGACTTTTTCAACTTTTTCATTTTTTATTATGGGAGGGTAATTTTATGCAAAAGCAACGAGATCACAAGATTCAAATACATTATTCTCCTGATAAAGGGGAAAAAAATTAAGAACGTCTGCTTAGGCGGTGTCCAGTAATTTTGACCTGCTACAAAAACGCACGGTGAGAACAAAGAAGCTGTGAATTATTATAAACACCTATTTAGGCATGCTTGAATAATGCAATTTTTTTAGCCAAAAATTATGAACACATCACATGGGCCTGTATTTTTCCACAAAGGGTTCTTTTAATGTATGAAAGGAGAACAAGCAGGGATAAGAATTGCAATAATCCTGTATTTATTTGAACTGTCTGGGTTTCCTGATTTCCCTTGCTTGACAGTCACACCTCCAATCCCTCATCCCAAGTCCTGGACCACTGCAGACCCCAACTCCCAAGACAATACGTACACCCCCATAAAAGATTGCCCTGTGGATCTGATGGAAGTGGTGTCTTTTCAGAAATAACCAAATAAAGAAATCCAAAGAAGAAATTATGGACCAGCTGCAAAAGAAGTGGAAAGCCTGTGCATGCCTATAAATGTAAAAATAAACAAACAGATTATCAGGAAAATGGGAATTCACAGGTTTTTCCTTCCATCTTTCTTCTGTCTTCTGTTCAGAGAGCCCAAATTGATGCTATGTTCTAGGGATAATGCTGAAGCCTATGCAATTTCTCTTGATGTTGACTCTATATGTCTGTTGATGATCCAAGCACTACCCCTCCTTTTCTGTAGCTGCCGTACATTGTTCGTTCACGTCCCATTGTGATCCGCCCAGATTCTTTTCGCTGCCCAATATTGTCTCGGGGACAAACAAAAATGTTACCGGACGAAGAATAAATGTTAAAAGAATTCCATGCAGACTTAGGACAGACCCCAAAATAAATACTGCTATGTAAATGCCAGAACATTTTCCCCCCTCCCTGAAAAAAGCAACACCTAATCATGAAATGAGATCTTCAAAATGGATTCCTAGGATGAGCCGATGAACGAGTTAAAATTGCTCATTGTATTCTTGAGGATGTTCAGTCCCTCATTTTTGATGTGCTTAATTAATTCCTGCGGGTACAAGTCCAATGTGCTACTTTAATACCTTTGCAAGCTGCCTTGACAGAAATGATGGGAAAGATAATACGTAATTTGACATTTAAAAAAAAAAAGAACGAAAGAAAAGTCTAATAAAGCCACTGTCTTCTGTGATTTTCAGGAATCTGTGTCAGCCTTCCCAGCTATTCTGAACGAAGAATGTGATTTACAGGACCAAATATCTATGCAGAAATACGCACAGCTTATGTTCTTACTGTTCCCAGACTCAGGAGGTCAGAGGTATGTGAAGATGCTGAGAGAGACATTAGAGTCAACTCCATCCTCGGTAATTAAAATAGACAAAATGCTTTTAAAGTATTTCCGAACATTAGTAGGTAATATTGAAAAGCCGTTGGATCCCTTCCATCCATTTTTATTGAAGGTGAAATCAGCTTTACGGTTTAGTATCCTGCAACGGATTTTCCACGCCAGGAGCAAGCTTTGGTGAACAAAATAAGAGCCGTTTTATGTAAAGGTTTCCACAACTTACAGCGGTGACATCGGGCGCGCCTTTTTAGGGTCGTGATGTAGTCACTATATTCCTTTTTTTTTCCTTTTTGTTTGAAACATTTCCATTTGTAAATAAAGTTTATCCTTTCCAAACAACGTATCTGAGGTCTCTCGAAATATTCTGTGTTTAAAGTTTGTCCACGTGTTATCAGTTGGTTGTAAAAGACAACTAATTAAGAAATAATATCTGACCAAGCCGGAGTAGAATAATAGTTAAGGACAAGGATGGGGGAGACTCAGGTTTGGCGGTCACCTTGATCCTGGGAGTAACTTACTCTCAGTCCAGTCTACTCACAAAGTTGTTTCAGAGAAAGAGTTGGAAGAGTTCTAGAAGAAAGTGGAGGGGAAAAAAATCCAACAAACTTAACATAAAACTACATACAGTTTTGTAAAGTTTCACAAATCATTTGTTCTTCTTACTCATGAAGCCATCAATTGGTCTGTAGGGTTCTTCTTTAAAGTTATCTATTTATTTTTGCACTCCTTCTGATTTGAGAAAATTGCAACCACAGACCCGTAGAATTGGAGGGGGGGGGGAGAGCTACTATTGGCTGTAAATGGATTTATTTCTACAGTAACACAATCTCACCTCTGCATTACAATCCCAAAACTGAACTTGCTTTTTACATTACCCAGTAAATTTACCCAGAAAACTGATTGACCATATACCAAATTCTTTGGAATCAATCTCTATTTAGGAAATTTTTTAAAGCAACCAAAACATGTCAATGCCCACTTTAACAGACAGCTGCATTTTCAATATACGCTTTAGATTGTCTTCCATAAAGCAGCACTAACTTTTCAACAGAAAAAGTTTCCTTTAAAATAAACATGCTGGCCGTTGAAATCTGATTTCTAAAACCATCTGGCTAGCGTGCACCATCGGCAAACCATCTCAGAAGTGGCTTCAGAATGGGATGTCTTCGAGACGTAAGCATAGTTTCAATTTTGTACATTTGAAATATTATATTAAAAATTACTTTCCTAAAACTTTTGAATTACTGGCTTCATGAATCACGTTGGCAAAAGAACCCTGAAACTTGGCCCATAAACCTGCAGCAACCTATAGTACAATCTTTTACATCCCTGCCTCTAATATTTCCCTAAGGTTTAATATTTTGGGGGTATTGCATTAACATTACCAAATCAAACCGGAAGAAAGATAATCAGGGACCCTCAATGTTAGGCCAGGACTTCAACTACGTGAGGAATTCAGTCCTGAAGCTGGATTACCATCCTTCATGTATTCAAAAACAGCACGAACAGCATAATGAAGTAGGTCATTAAAGCTAGTCCAGCAAACACAGTTTCTCCCAGGCATTAAAAGCAGTCAAGTCTGCAATGACTCCCAAAATACATCATACGGACACGTGTCTCCACAAAGAAAAACGGTATTTCCTTGCATCGCGGTTTTCAATTTTTCATGGAAAAGACAAGCACATCTTGGAGAGGAAGAAAACCAACACTCAAAACAACATTCCTGGCACTCTGCTTTTGGAGGAAGACAGAAAGAATATAACTTGCGGTTGAGAGGGGAAAAACCACGTATTTAATTCTCTGTTACCTTATTTTACACTCGCCCGACTTCCCCAGTACAACCTTAGGACATTAAACCAAATCATATCTTCAGTAGCTTTAATGTCAGAGAGAAAGCTGAATATCAGGTTAACATCTTGCAGTCATATAATTCTGCTGCCATTCATCTTTCCTACATTGATAAAAGCAGTGAGTTGAAGGTTTGTTTGTTTTTTGCACAGGAAGTAAACTGTATTAGTGTATGCTTTCAGATTGTTGTCGTTTAGACTGTTCCAGTTCCCGAGAATTCATATTTAAAACACTCAACAGTAGAATTCAAACCAAATCAGATGAATCTTGAGGTTCCTCCATATATTTAAGAACCCCAAGGAATATTTTCCTACAACCAAAGCAATTAAGAAGCAGGCAACTAGTACAATTTATAATATAAACTAGCTAGTGAACAAGATGGCCCAACTTGCAGTGTTTTATCAAGATAAGCCCAAGAATCCAGACCATCTAATCCCCTCTGGACCAAAACGATGAATATTCAGTGCAAATGTGGTTTCAAATTTGACTAGGCCTCCATGGGCTACTTTGCCCCTTAACAGGTGATTTAAAGCAGGGGTCTCCAACCTTGGCAA
>AZIM01001513.1:215258-227442 GCA_000516915.1 Ophiophagus hannah
CACAAGTCTTAAAGTGGCCAAGATTGGACAACTTTGGTGTCAATTAATAGCTCTGCAACATCCGCATTTTGGTCATTTTCTGACCAGACCGAAGTAACATCTGCTCAGATTGACCAAGGTCTTGTGCTATGTCTATTTTCTACCAGGTGCCTATGGAAGCATCCAAGAACAGAATAGCTTGTTAGATCTTCTGCAGACAATAAAGATGAGCCATTTGTGATTTGCAAGATGGAAAGGTCACAGTGCTTAAGACGCAGAAACCAATATAAAAAATACATATTTTTTAAACAGTAGGAAAGGCAGGTTATTTTTTTACAAGGGGAAATAGGGGAGTCATCTATTCACCAAACCTTGTGAACAAGAGATCAAGTTAGTTTATGGTGATCTGAATATTTAATTGGAACCAAAGAGGAATATTTTTGCAAATTATCTTCCACAATTACAAGCTCATCTGTAATTTCAACGCTGTCCAATTTCCATGGAATAGTTCACCTTCCCATATTTAAAAAGTGCACCCTCAGGCTTAAAAAGATAACCAAAATTAAGCAAGGAAGAAAGTCAGGAGCCAAAAACTTGTTTATTTTTCACTTAAGTTTTCTTCCCTACCCCCCCAAGTATAATAGTTTTGAAACTATTTATTGTACTCTCTGCAAAGACAATTGTACCAATAGCTTTGAAATATACATAGCAGGCCCACAAAATAGATTATTTGAAAATTGATATAATTTTCTGCTTATTTCTTCCAGACTCAAGATGACTGGAAATACGTTGCCATGGTAATTGATCGTATTTTCCTGTGGGTATTTACTCTCGTGTGTATTTTGGGGACAGCAGGATTGTTCCTGCAACCACTGCTGATCAGAGATGAAGTTTAAACAAGGTGACACAGCAAAAAATGACTTTTTTTTTCCTTCTTGGGTGTCTAAACACATTACACTGATGTTGAACTACTTATTTCTACTTCTTTGAGTACCAAAATAAAGATACCGAAGGACATATAGAAAACAACTTATTTTGAGGTATTGTATAAGACTGAAGGATTTTTATGTCTAGGTTTCTCTTTTTTTTGAGAGTGGGAGAGAATTTTTATGGTTGTCAGATTAAGCCTTAAAATAGCATTAATTTATTCTGCAGAAGTTTGGACAAGGAGAGTCAAGACCATCTCATTAATACAGAAATGCAGTTCCCTGCAATTTTAATGAGGCAAATATGAAAATCAGATAACAATTATATTACAAGGACTAGGGGATGACAGCAGCAGTACCAATATGTAAGGGAGAAAACCAAGCAGATCCAGCTAACTACAGACCTATCAGTTTCTTGAGTGCCCAAGCTGGAAATATTTAGCATGACTGGAATCTGAGGCATAACTGGACTAGTACAAGCTGAACTCCAAGGTTGCTCACCACAGATCATCTTTGTTATACAAAAGCATTTGCACAAATTTAAAATTTTCTCTTGAAGTGGCCTTTCAAGACTTGCAAACCAAACTGCCACAGCTATGCCCAGGAGAACAACAAAAGGAACCTATGCAGATTCTAAGAAGCTGTATTGGAAAAGGTCATTTCTTAACAATGAAGGGTTAGTTGGAACCAACCATAGATTCCCTGCTCACCCAGAAATTCACGATAGTTTATTTTTTAAAATGGAGATAAAGCAGAAAAGGGGCTCTCTTTGTGTGGGAGAGAAACAGAAGAAACCAGAGGAAGCATATGTACATCCATAGGGTCCTTGGGGCTTTCTGAGCTGGGTTGTTTTCTTGCAGACGTTTCATTACCAAACAAGGTAACATCATCCATGTTAAAAGGGAGTGGAGTTTGCTCTCATTTTAGTTGGATAGTTAACTCAGGAAAAACAACAGGCTAATCAAGGAATCATCAAGACTGCTCCCACCAACACTGACAGGGCAAGCCACTAGTATATAAAATATATTGGATCAGCCCTTACCCCACATTTCAATCCTGAACTACAAATATTCTCTTTCATCAATATGTATGTCCATTTTACATTACCAAGTCAAACTGAGGGATTTGGCCAAGGGCTTCAAAGAAATCTTTGAGAAGTAAATTAGAAGGAAAAGGGATTATTTATAAGGATTTGGAGAATTGTTTATTAACATGGAATATTGCAGCAGACAAATGAAAATAAAATGATAGTAAGCATTGGTTTTCAGCTTCCAGTCTCAAGGAAGCTAAATCAAATGAAAAGACCAGGAATGATTTTTCCACTAAAGCCAACAAATCTCGACTACTTATATTAAAAAGGCTGAGAGGAAGACACAAAGCCCCCTAAGCAATGCAGATAAATATTAAGAAATCTTTAATTAATCCACTTTTCAAATGATATAATTTAATAGATTATATAATTTAAAAATTCCCCTCAGATTTATAAACTAAATAACAAACAGTAAGTATCAAATGCAAAGTTTAATTTGTTGTCTATAATTATCACGCTTAAAGTGCATTCAGTATACACTTCTAAAATCTAAAAATAAAATCTGATTTTTTAAAAAATATTTTAAAAATTCCCAGCTATACACAAAATACAACTAGAACAATGAAGTACCAGCTCATATCACCATAAACATCCATTTCTGAACTATTGTGCAACTGACCCAAAAGGTTTCCAACTGTCTACCATCTCTCTAAAAGTGTGTTTAGATGAAATTAAAATCATATCTACTGTATCGATCTTTGCTGTAGCATATTTTTCATTCCATGATTTGACTGTGGATTCTAATTTGAGGGCTACTTACACAGCAGATTTTCTTCACAGAACACGGAGGGCATTTGTGCCTAATGAAAAATGTATAAAGGAGCATGCCCCAGATACTTCATATGCAACTTCTATAATCAGCCCATCTTTTTCAGCAAGTACATTAGACTGTGAAGTCAAACAAAATCTTCTAAGAAAAGAATAATGAATTGCTTCTCTAAGGCTACGAAGCAAACTGCATAAGAGTTGAGACGGATTGGAGGGTGTCTTTACTTTCTTACAATCTCAGAAATTCCTAGCAGGCTTCAGATACTTTGGTTAGAATCAGAATAGAGCTGGGAGGTGCCTTGGAGGTCTTCTAGTCTAGCCCCCTGCTCAAGCCCTATACATTTTAGACAAGAGACTGTCCAATCGCTTCTTAAAAACCTCCAGTGATGAAGCACCCACAACTTCTGGTGGAAAGTTGTTCCACCGGTTAATTGTCCTCGCTGTTATTGTGTTATCACAGCACAATAAAAAATGGGATTATTTAGAAGGGAAATTGCATTAGGAAGTCCAAAACACTCCATGGCGTACTTGCATATTTTATTACTTTCTGTGCTGCCTTATACTTTTCACCCTTCCCACTCCATCCAGTTCCTTGGCAAACGGAGCTTAATTCTGAGTGACAGTCTGGGAATCATATGCTAAGAGTGAGAGACAGAGAGCCCTCATCTGCTACAAGGATTACTCACACATCACATGAACGGACTAAAAAAATCTAAAACGTTCTGAATTCCTTGGTAGTGGCAATGCAGAAGACCGTTGTACTTTGAGGAGTTTAGCGGCATATTTTGATTTCTCCTTCACATTTGTTTAGCGTACGGCATAAAATACATGGACAGCAGCCGTAAAGATGTATGGAAAGAACACATAATAATATTATACACATAAGATGGAATTTTGTAAGGTGTAAGAGATTCAAGAAGAGATTCCTTCACATTAAGAAAAGTCTAAGGGGTGTCCAAACTTGGCAAATTTAAGACCCATGGACTTCAACTCCCAGAATTCCAGCCAGCTGGATGGGGAATGCCAGAAATTGAAGTTCAGTCTTAAAGTTGCCAAAGTTGGACATCCCTGGTCTAAAAGTTCAGAGCTCATTCTGAGCTAATGTGCTTTAAAAAAAAACACCCTTTTGTTTATTGCATAAAGGCAAGAGGGGGCTGTTGAATCTTCACATAGTACAAAGCTTCTTTTTTTTTTAAATCTGTGAAAGTCTCAAGAGTTTCGAGTGATGTGCCACCTAGCCAAAGTCAGGTCTTGCAGCCTTGTGACTACAGAAATGGAGCCATGAAGTCATGGTGCCAACTTTTAATAAAAACTCTAGTACTGTCTTTTGAGAGCTTCTGCGGAGAACCTGGCACGGGCCCTGTGGGGCATCTGTGCTATCGTTATTAAGGAGGTCCTGACAGCTTGCAAGAGATTTCGGTATCGCCTTGCTTGGTAGGTGTGGTTTTTATGTTATGTTTTAAAATTTGTGTGCTTAATAATAAAACTTTTAAAAATCTCTTTATTCGTTGGTGTGCTCATTGTCTCTGGATCCAGAAGAACCAATTGCCTGGGCATCTGACCCTTGCCCTGACCCCTGACAAAACTTCTCCTCATCCACGGCTGCAGCAGTTTCTGTGATGGGCATCCTAGATACCTTAAATGTTAAAGTATTGTGTTAATACTTTTTGCTATAATAATCTGCAAATACTCTTAGAATGCTGATGGCATCCACCTAGGCTATAATTAAGAGGGAGGAAAATCCATTCTACAATTTTCCTGGTTAATTTTTTCCCCTCCCAATTGCATTCTCAGACATTTCATTTAGTTTTGAAAGTACTAAAATATATATAGGAATCAGTATTCCCTAGAAACACTGTTAGAACTCTGCCTCTGCTCACACACTTAGTTATTAACAATCTTATTTATTATGTATTAATTTATTTATTAACAATCCCAGCATGGACTGGTACTATTTTGCTTGCCCATTTATGAATTACAGGAAGAAACAGGGTCAGGGATCCAGTAACTGCAACCAGAAAGAACAGCCACAGGAACACACGGTCAAGCACCTGAGCTATAAATTTCCAGTCATCCACAACCTAAAAAAAAAAAGAAGGGGAAAAAAAGTCAGTAACTTTCCTTAAGCATTTGGTTCTGAGTTTAGTCCCTAGAAAACAACAAAGCAGGCAGAAGCAACAATGTATATACACAAAACCCACAGCATAATAAATAGAAAGGATACAAACCGGACATAAATAAACCATTGTTATAATAGGTATTACCTATTGTAGATTTTACTTATTAAACTGAATAGTAGTAATTACTGAAACTGAATTTTATCATGGAATTAAAAATTCCCAGTCTATTTAAAAATATGTGTGCTTGTTAAGGCTTGAATCATACTTTTATACAAACTGGGGAAAAATGGGTCACAGACAAACATGAGTCACTATAGGAGATAGAAATTGATTCTCTATTTTTTAGCATGCTATTGATCCAAAATTTTCACTCTCTTGATCCAGAACAATAGATCAAGTTATTCATATGATACCCATCACTCAAACGATAGTAAGATATGACAAAAACTATTCAACGGTTTAGATATTGCTAGGTTGCTACTGAAGGAATTGTTTCCATCAACACAGCTAAGATTTCCCTTTCTCTCAAAGACATTAAAAAACAGAACAGCATCTGGAATCAACCAAATAATTAAGGCTCTTTCTTCCTGTAGCTCGGGGTTGAACTATGGAGTCTTTGATGCTCTGAGAGTTTGGTTGTTTTCTTGTAGACATTTCATGGCCCAACTAGGTTATATCATCAATATGAAATGATCACTGTCAACATCGTCAGAGCACTGATGATGCTATCTAGTTGGGTAATGAAATGTCTGCAAGCAAACAACCAAGCTCATAAAGCACCAAGGGCTCCAGATGAAGGTTCTACTGCATAACCTTGTGTATTATGTTCAACTCAGCCACTGAGTGCAACACAACCAGAACACACACCTCATGTACTTCATTCTCTTTGACAATGTGTCTTATAATGTACCGGACAGAATTTAAGGCTGCTTCCAAAGTATTCCTAGATTCCTCGGATCCTTGCGTGCCCGTGGTCTCTTCTTCCTTTGGTACCGAGTACCTATCGACGTGACTTCTCATACAAAGCAGTTTGGGAAGCTTGTGAAGAAATATTTTGCGGACCCACGGCGCCATCGCGTTGTGTGTCGACAAGGATCGATGATGAACGTTAATAGCAAAGACAGTGATTACTATAGATAATGTCACAAAAATCATGGTGAAGACCAAGTACTCGCCAATCAGAGGTATGACTTTAGAAGAAGAGGGAATAATTTCTTCTATGACTAGAAGGAAGACGGTGAGCGAGACCAGAACGGAAGTGCAGAGAGAGATTTTCTCACCTTCGTAGGCGGGAAGATAGAAGACAAGGATGGTTAAGAAAGACAGCCCTATGCATGGAATAATGAGGAAGAGTGTATAAAAGAGAGGCAAGCGCCTAATGATAAATGAGTAGGTAATAAAGGGGTACCAACAGCTTCCATCAGTTCTGTTCCTTCTGATACCCGTTGCCGTTACTATTTCCCATTCTCCATTATCAAAGAAATCTCTTTTGTCTACTTCTTCATCCACAAGGATTATATCCACCTGAGAACCATCGTATGTCCACGAGCCAAACTTCATGGAGCAGTTCTGGAGGTCAAATGGAAAATAAGTGACGTCAATGGTGCAAGAGCTTTTATAGTTTGCAGGTGGGGTCCAAACAATAGTGCCATCGTGCTTCACTATGGCCTTTGTAGACGTTCCTTCAAAATGACCATCTGCACTGAAAGAATATCAGCAAAGGGTTACAAAAGGTGCAAGATATGGTTTTTCCACAAAAAACCAAGTGTTATGAATTTTTTCCAGCGTAAAATTATTTTGAAATTGTATAATCCTTTACAGACAAAAAAATGAGTTAGATGTCCCCTGAAGGGCATGGTTCAGCCATGATTCAAATTATGAATTCAGTTTTGAGCAAAGAGATAGGAGCTAATGAATGAGTAAAATCAGGATTTTGAATGATGGCCACATGATGCTCTTAGAAAAGAATAGCTGGAATCTTTTTTGCAGACATGCCCACCCTTCTATAAAAACTTTCTTCTCCAACAGGTAAAAAAATAAAACAGAGTATCTTAATGAGGCATTGCACTTCTTAACAAGATGTGCAGGCCCTCAAATGAGGACCCAATTATCTTCTACCGCTGCTCTGAATGCAGTCTCTGGGGAATGTGCACAGCATCTTTTCTGCTGCTTCTTGTTCATTTTTTCCAGAAAGACAAGTAGTCTACAAGTGAAGATATTATATTAAGGGGAATGCTCCTGGTTCTTAATTCCTTCTGGGTAAGAACTCTCTGCAATCATGTGGGTCTTCTTCCTCGGGAAATTGGGAGATTGAAGGGGGCACCAAACCATTTTATTTCACTATCTGTCCAGGCCTTTTCAGCCTGGTTTTTTCACATTCTCTTCAAGTCTATATGGCCTTTTAATAATTTAAAAACTGAAATGCTTACTTGTCATATAGAACAATGTCTGGAATCCATAGGGAAGCTGAAGGGACACGGATAGATGTTATTCCTGCATAGTCCTCGGGATCCCACTTCAGCTTTACATCAACCCATTCCTGCAAAGAAATAGAGACTTCTCTTCAATTTTATCTTGAACTTGAAGCAGCCAGAAAATAACAACTGAAATGTTTACTATGTTACTATTAAAGTTGCTACCTTACTTCAAAACATATTTGTTTGTAGTTTTTGCTTGTTACTTTTGATAAACTGACTGGACTCATGTTCACTTGCACAGGAATGTTTTCTGATTCTAATATTTCTGAAAAACCATCTTGCTGCTTTGAATCCCTTGCTGATTTACTGTAAATCATTCAGGATCGATAGAGAATCCTGNAGATGCAACCCAAAGGCATGAATCATCAATCCCCCAATATTATGAAGAGTGCCACTCAAAAGATTTTTCAACCAGGACTCACCTGCTTCAGCCAAACATTTGTGGTCATCAACTGATTTTTTTCATCCTATTGGGAGGAAAAGTGTATTAGATATAATCAAAGGTTTTAGAAAGTGAAAGCCAGACAGTGCTTCAGCATCTGAACTGGACCTTGGCAAGACTTCTGGTAGCTTCCCCCTCCTAAATAGATGCTTTCCAATGTGCCCCTTGAAGAGATAATGAAACTGCAGAAGCACTTGAATTTCATTCCCCTAATAACTGTCAGGCATGAACAACCAGACCCACACTTGTAGGGTTCAAACAGGCTACTTTATTGTTCTATGCCTATTCCACAGAATCTCCCCAAATTGGCAGCTTTTGCCTCTGAAAGACTAGATAAGGCTCAAAGGCAGTGGAGGGAGGTGTCATACCTTGCCCTATTATGCTTATTTACGGTCCTGCCTAATTTCCCACTTGAGATCTCCTCCCCAGTGGGATGACTGCTCCCCAACAATAGTGGAACAATCCAATGGCTGTAAGGCACCAAATACTCAGAGCACCAAAAATGTTATCATTGCTATTGCTAGTAGGAATAGCAAGGAAACTTTTTATGTTAGTTAAAAGAAAAGACACAGACTCTTTTTTGTATCTTACAGACTCAGAGGTACAAGGTTTTTTTTTTAATATTCACCTGATGTTGTAAAACATATTGGTAGTCTATCACACTTTCACTTAATGTGTCCTCTGATTAAACAAAGCAGTTATTTAGGTGGGAGAGAAATTCCAGTCTCCACCTTCTCCTACATCTTGAGTACAAAGTATGTTTATAATTAAAGGCCAAATTATACTTCAAAAACATGGCAGAAATTCTGCAAACCAGGCAACATGCTGTATGTCTTCAGGTTGTTTGAATTTTAAAATATATCAGTTTCCTAACATACCACATCCACCAACTGGGAAATTGCAAGACCAAATTTCACTTTGATGGTATCATTCAAGTGCTCGACTGGACGAACCCATCGTTCATAGTCTTCAAATAAATATTTAAATAAACGGTCTTCACTTTTAGCAATAAAAGAAGGTTCAGATGTACCTGCACCAAAGATGACAATGACATTTTACTTTTTAAAAAATCCAGAAAAAATATTTAATATTTAACTTGTGTAATTGCCCATGTCACAACAGAGGAAGTTTGTCATAAAGTTAAGCACCACAGAAAGCTACAGTTTCCTTCTGTTTAAACACAGAGGGAATAAAAGAACAGGTCAAGTAACTCTCTTATTCTGCAGATTTAGCTTTTGACATTGTCAACAAAGTTAAATTGGATGGTAATGACCATTGAAAATGTAAAACATAATTGGGAGATGTATCTCAAAGTTATGTTTCACAGGGGGAAAGAATGTTATGTTTAAGTAACCAATCCCAGAAGCTAGTGGTAAATTGAAGATGAAGAATTAAGGATGAAAAAAGTAGAAAATATGGAACCATGCATTTCTACTTATTTATAGTTTGATTAGTCTATAGATTTATTGGCATGAATACAAATTGACAATTTATGTAAATAGATATGTAAATCAACCTTCAGGCTCCATGCTGTAAGTATTGTAGGCTATTAGATTTCATTTGTGATGGTATTGAACATACGCAACAGTAATTTTCAGTATCAGTAACATTGTATTACCCTTCTTCCATTTAAAAAACTCAATATTTGCTTTCACAGCAATTGCCAACATATTTCACATACGTACTGAAATTCATTTCTGGAGAACTAAAAGTGACATATTCATTGCTCTCTCTATCCTATTGAAAATATTACAAGGAGTGGAAAAGGGATATTTATGTGTACAAGTGCTCCCAAAGTTAATAAACTGTATTGTTTAACATTTTGTGAGAGGAATATAAAATATTGTTACTTTTATTACAGAGTACTGTATTTTTGTACCTTAAATATCATGAAACAGCCTGTGAACTCATATTTAAAATGGAACAATTCAAAGTCATTTTAAAATTGTTTAATGATGAACAAAGAAACCATTTCGGATTTACAAGCATGCTGAATTGCCTATATTTTACTTAAACACTTATTCTGGCACTTTAATGTAAAATGCTATTCTCAGACTCATTAGATGATGTGCATTGATAATTAACTTCTAGGGCTATGCAAATCATTTGAAACTGCCCAGTCAACTTCTTTTGCTGCAAAGAAAAAAAAGAAATAAAGTGCCTACACACATGCAGAAGATAGCTAGCAGCAATTCTGAAGCCGCAACTCAGTGAAAAGAGATGGTTCATGCATTGCAGAGCACTTCTTTTGGGAGATATGCACAGCCCTATTTTCCAGCTATGGAAGCAGAGAAAATCCTGCCATACCTTTCCTATGGCTAAACAGGGACTTGGGCCCTGTCACCTAAGACTATGCTTTCAGCTGATGAAAGGTTCAATTGTAGTAATATAAAACTATTTTTTAATCTCAATGAGGAAACAATGATTCAAACTGTTTAAGAGAATAAAACTTGTTCTGATTGGCAGCTGAATCTCAGAGCTGACAGGTTACAGAAGATGGCTGTCCTGTTCACAAATATGTTTCTTGATTATTGCATTTAGAAACAATTCTATTACAATTCACCATTTGCTTAGGTTGTATTTTTAAAAACTGATTATGTGCCATTGGGTCGGGATTGGCTCTTAGCGAGGACAAGAGATGGATTTTCTCCAGGAGAATCTGTCCCCAACTTGGTCCTTCAGGTCTTCCAATGGTGTAGCTATCATGGCAGTAATTGAGTCATTAGATTAACTTTATGCCAATAAACTTGGATGTTCTCCAGCTGTATCACATAGTTTTTTCATTTCACTTCACAATAGCTAAATCTAAAAGAAATGGTTCAAGGCAGTTTTTTTCTATGCCATCTGTCATAGAAGGAAGATGACTGAAAAATCCCCCTTGCAGCCATTAGGACTCAAAACACCTATGCCACTTTCTATTTTTATTAAACATCTATCCACTAACCAGATACAACAGGCACTTCAAACACATTTAAACACATCTGGAAACATTCTTATCTGAAGAAAATTGTTTATTGCCTTCAACTGTGATCCTACCACCTTTGTACACTGCCACATAATACGTATCAGGTATCTTATGCTAATTTGCCACATAATACATACCAGGTATCTTATGCTAAGTTGTGTTTCCAGAGCTTTTTACCCCAGAAGTAACTAAATCGATATTTTCACATATCAAAATATGAAGCAACAACCCGTTGTAATGAGAAAAACAATAGCCATAGGATACTAGAAGAGGGCAATGAAATTGCGGCTATCCAGAATGGAAACCTAATAACCAAGTGTGTATGAATAATATACATTCACGAAAAAAGCACTGCTGTAATGTTTTCAGTTTCTTCTGAAAAACAAAAAGAACAAACTGCAAATCTGTTCAACCTGGATCTATCAAAAAACCTTTTCATTACATAAAGGGGAAAGCTGTTAAAGACATTCTGCTAACTTGTGCTTTTCTTTTACACACCCAGAGTTACAAAAACAATGTCTAAACCTTTAGTCCTCCTTCAAGTCAGGTTGAAAATATGTCTCCGCAAGACAAAAATATGTCCCTGCAGTCTTAACCATTCAAATCTCCACTACAAAAACTCTTTATCCAGTGACAGCTCTTGGTTAAAAACAGAAACTGTCCTTTGCTGCTTGTCTATTTTGGCCAGAGCAAAATAAGCTAGAAAAGATGAAGTGGAGATGAACTCTTTTGAGGGCTCCTGAACAACTGTAAAGAGCAGCAGCTGGCAGATATCTATTTAAAGATAGGTTGGGAGAATCAGAACCTTTTTTGGTTATTTTTTTTTTGTTTATCCTGGGCAAACCAGATTACTGCACTGCAACTTTGCTACATCCTGCCTTCCCTATGTGGGTTTTTTTCCCCTTTCCTTCTCACCAATGCAGCACAATGGAGTGTAGCAAGTCCCCTCCCTGCCCTTCAGTTAACCACCGCAGTTATTAATGTTTGAACCTGCACTTCTAGATAAAGTCTTCCAGATGCAGACACAAAGTCTTACAAAAACAGATTACAGTGTCTCTTAGGGAAGAGGCTGGACAGATCAGGTTGCAATTTTTGTCATCAGGATAAGGACAGTAATCCTGCAATACGACAGCACAATAAGACTGTAATAATACATCCCCCCACCCCCACCCTAACCCACTTAACAGAGCCAACAACCCCAGTGAAATACAATGGAAGTTGCTTTCCGAATAGAGAAGCCTGGAATTGAAGTAGGAAAAAGCAGCCTGTATATAATACTACACATACATATTTTTTATTTTATTAATTTATGAAGAAATGTATTTGCCACCCCTCTCATAGCCAACAGCTATGGATATAGGGTGTATGTAAGTATGGATGGACAGATAGACAAAGATAGATAGATAGATAGATAGAT
>AZIM01001514.1:181366-203965 GCA_000516915.1 Ophiophagus hannah
CAATAAAGAATTCTATTCTATTCTATTGATCCCGGCAAGTCAGATTTAGCCATCCACTCCCTGCAAACCTGGGATTTCCAGTTGTCTTGTCTCTCAGCCTCTCCCTTCCCTGTCCCACTTTAAAGCCATCTAACAAAGTTGAAAAGTTGAAAGATCTAAAAATGCTGTTTGGTGCATAACTGAGAAAGGATTTAAAAAATAAATGATTTAAGTCTTTCTTTCATTGCATGTTTTCTGGGTGGGGAAAGATGGGAATAACTAAGCATACTATAGTTTTTGTTCTTATATCTGGCCATTTCTTTGGGACTTAAAACGCAGCATTGATGGGAATTTCTTATTTCCTCCCCACAGGAAAAGCACCTCCCAACCCATAAACTATGTGAGTCAAGAGTGAGATATTCAATGAATGCCACAGGAGGATGAGAGTTCTCTCAGGCCTGGAGCAACATATTAATCACCAGACATTATTAGCTATAATGTACAGGTAGTTTTCTTTTAGCAGCCATTTGCAGTTATGACAGTGATAATAAAGTAACTTTGCAACCAATCCTCGCATTTACAACTTCACAAGTCTGTAAAGTAAATGATTATAAATACAGTTGCAGTTTCACTTAGTGACCGCTTCATTTAACAACTGAGTTGCTGGTCCCAATTGTAGCTGCTGAACAAGGACTACCTGTATATGCAAGCAAGAGGCTTTTTTTCAGCAAGGGTTCTATCACATAAAGGACATTTGGATTGAAGAAATGGGATATGAAAAGTTCTTAATCGTTTTTACTGAGGAATCCTTAAAAGAAGAAAGCTTTGCACAGGGATTTAAATTCCTTTATATTAAAATCATCAAGATAAAATGAAAGGAATGCTATGCCTAGATGTTTCAGTGTAATAAAACTGGTTTATTTACATAATAACATGTATGTCACAGAGTACACTGCAAAGTACCACAGCAAAGTGTAACTGCCGTCTGAACACAAAAACGGTATAAGATAGCTATAAGGATGGATAAATATAAATTATGATGAAGCACCTGACAGAGCAATGCAGTGAACTCCAAATACAATGATTTGCTGAAGGGGTACAGAACTTTATCCCCCCTTCCCCATCACCTTGAGGCACTGGAAAAGGAATACCATATAAAACTGTATTTGAATAGGAATTTTTGACTTAAAATATTTTGTCTTCCCAATAAAAAGTAAAACAGATCTTTCCACATACTGTTCAACATAATTAAATCTTTTTTTAAAAAAAAATCACATGCAGAGAACCACCTCAGGCTAAAAACCTTTCTAAGTCTGAATTCAAGTCAACAAATGGTACATTGGAAACATCATTTTGGAAAAGGCCCATCTGCATCAGTAACAATATGTACCAAACTACAGGCTGGCAGAAGATTTTGCTCTGGAGTAGACCTTCCCCAGACTGAGGCCTCCAGCTTGGTTGGGACTACAAATTGCAGATTCCCCAGCTGGCAGCTTCAGCATCTCTGAACATCAGGTTAAGGAAGGTTCAGATGGATTCTGGAGATGCCTATTCCAAACACCTGGAAAGAGAGGCCTACTATGTGAATTTTTAAAATTCAAGAAACATATATTCAAATATATGATACTTAGCATAAAAACCAATTGGATTATGCTTGTAGTTCAGTAGAATTCATTTATAAAAATATAGACACTCGACAATTTCCTTCCATTATTAAAAATATATCAAACTTTCTTAATTCCGGGACTGGAGGAACAGTCAAGAAACTGGAAGCCAGCATCGGTGCAAAGCTAAAGGAAGCACTCTGGAACAAGCTCAGTGAGAGTTTTCCCAACCTCCATCTGTTTTACCTTGCTTCAAGCATTGTAGCAAACAGTTTTCCAACAAAAAGTTGGATGGAAAGGGAAATGTTAGGGTAGAATGTCATTTGGAATTAAATTTTTTCAATAAAGTTCCTGGGTATAGGGATGGCAATCCTACAAATAGTTAAGTGTAGCTCAAATCAGCGAAATCACAGATTAGAGGATTCACAATGCACTTCTAAGTACATTCATTTGTACAATGGGACAAACAAGGCAATTTCCCTCCCATGCTTCCCTCCCCCCCTTCATTCAATTGTGTTTCAGAGACTTGCCTGGACAAGTCCCGTCAGTTTTCTTGGCAAGGTTTTTCAGACACTGTTTGCTATTGCCTCCTTCCTAGGACTGAGAATGACTGGCCCAAGGTCACTTGGTTGACTTTATGCCTAAACAGGACTAGAACTCACAGTCTCCCAATTTCTTACCTGATGCTTTTAACCACTTGACCAAATTGGCTCTCCCTGGGCTTTTACCAAACATTAAATTATACTACTATGATGCAACTGGACAGAGGCCTGGCTGTTTTATTAGGCCGGTATAGCAATATCTTGAATATATAATGAATATTAATCAGAAGTTCCCTTGCTGCGTTTACAGGTAGTTTTTCGTTCTTTCTTGTGAATGCTGTTGTGTCCCAAGATCATGTGATCCCCTTTTGCAACCTTCTGAAAAGTAAAGTTGATGGGGAAGCCAGATTCACTTAACAACCGGGTTACTAATTTATCAACTATTGATTCGCTTAATAACTGTCTCATTTAACCATATAAATTTTGGGCTCAATTGTGGTCCAGGACTACCTGTTATTTAAATGTGTAAACATACTTGCAAAAATGTGTGCTATTTAAAGGCAGAGTATTTATAGGGCGGGAGAAGGGGATTCTAAATGGAAGAGATGCTACTATTTCCATGTTCAGTTCTCTAATTCCATACTTCCAGGACTACATCTGTTCCTTTAGAAGGAAGGTGTTTTGGGGAGCGCTGGAACGCTAGACAGCAGCTAAGAACAAAGCCATTTAGAAACAATTATGCTCTCAGTGGCCTTTCTTGAGAGCCATTTCTTCATCAGGCTAAAAAACTAAACCTAATATCATGCTGGCCACAGATTCTGGGATTTGGCATCAAGTTGGGGAAGGCTTGAACAGGGCAACAGGTTGGGAGACATAAAAATTGCTGTATAATTAATCACTTGAGGCAGGCTGTAAGCCTCATTTAACACATTCCGGAAGGGGACCCATGTTAATATTGAAAAGGTGTTAATGACTCCAAGATTTTTCCTTCCAGCGTCTTCTGAATATTTTGCCACTTCTCTGAACTTTGTTGCTCTCCACATTTTAGGTTTTACAGCACCATGTAAGGTAGATAAAGGGCTGATCCATTTTTAACAGCATTAGCAGCAGTTGTCTCCCCTATTGGTTGTCATCTGAAAAATGTAGGAATTTCCCCAGTTTTATTTTGTCTAGACAATTTTAAAACCGTGGCTTGCTTTATTCTTTGGAAACTGCAGATTTGGAAGATGTTACTATTTCATTTTCTTTTTCAATAATGTCAATAGAACTCTTGAATTTACATAAGCAAATAGTGCTCTTTTGGTGAGATTGTTAGTTTCATGCAGAACAGGTAATTTTATTCTCTTTTTTAATATAGGCTTTATTATTAAATCCATAGCTGGCACTGGGCAATTCCCACTACAGAATTCTCCTCTTAATAGCTTTATATCTGTGACGAGGCAATGTTCTTAGCACACTTAATTACTGATCCAGGCTGCCACCCCAGAAAAGATTAATGACACTAAATGTTCCAGGAAAGATGTATTCAAATATTTAAATTTAAAGTGAATTTCAGATAATTTTTGTTTGCCATTAGGAAAATTGTAGATATTGTGCTAATATAAATTTAGCAGCAGCTTTCCAAAAAATATATTTACAATTTGTAAATATATCTATGTAAGAAAAATATCTATTTACAGTCAGTATGGCTATTTGAAAATTACAATCCCTTGCACTCCATTAACACATGTATTTAAAATGTAGTAATGCTTTATGATCACAGCAGCTAATTAGATAAACAAGGATTTCATTTTGTTCAGAAATGATACTGCAACATTTTGTTCCAGTTTATTATTTGTCTATCAGTTTGGACTGGATAATCTCTTGGCAAAATATCTATATGGCAATTGGGTTTCAATAGGATTATTTGCAAAAGTAGTCCCAGGGTCCAACAAACCTGGAAGCTTCAGCTATATTGTATCTTTATGTATCCCTCTGCATCTCCCTCCCTCCCCCCCTCTCACACACACAAATACTCACAGATACAGAGCAATCACATTAGTATCCTTCATTTTCAAAGTTCAGCTATTATTATATAAAAAGGAGATGGCAGTGAGCACATACCTCTGCTTGAATGGAGTGCACAATGCTAATAATATCTGAAAGATAACATATGACATTTGGGAGCTGCTGCATAAAATATGCATGGCCATCTTAAAACATTCAATAGTCTATTTTACAGGTTATATCAACATGGGAGGGACACAATGCAATTATCTTACACACAAAACTATGTAAAGTGGCCTTACGGAATATAGCCTACCATGGTGGTAAATAAGTAAGCTAAATGAATGTTTATGTTACATGCAGATATCAATTAAAGCATACCTAATTGGAGAAAAAGCCCAGTGTGAAGAGCAGGCAGCAGACTGTGAGCAAAGTACCCTCACAAAGGGGTATATAGTCACTTTTCACTATTTCAAGCAGGACCACAATTCATGTTTTTGACTCTCTGAACAGTTCTGTAGAGTGCACTCATAGCAAATGCTTGTTTTGGTTGTCAATTGTACAACACCCACAACTCACATTCCAGGGGCCAGTGTGTCTGGCTCTTTGTATGCAAACAATTTTTGCACTTTTGTTTTAAAGTAATAAAACATTCATATACATTGTCATGAATTCTAGTCAAACTTTCTCCAATTGCCTATGGATATGGAAGCAGGAAGATTTCAAACGTTTTAAGAAGCCACTACATATTCTATGCTGGACTCAGTTTCCATTAAGTGAGGGGCCACGTTCTACTCCATGAGCCTAGAGTCAGATGTAGTTTCTGCAGATTATGTTTTAATTTCTGGTCCAAACCTGCAATATTCTGTTCGAAGTGGCTGTTTGTCTCAAAGGCTGAAGTAAACACATCAGTCACAGTTTAACAATAAAGAAACAGAAACACCAATCCATAGAAAGAACACACAGCTTTGTGCATCTATGTGCCTTGTAAGAAAAGAAAGGGAAGGCAGGTCTAATATATGGTTACATCTGTCATGTAACGTAAACATAAACAGTTTTTCATATAATATATCCAAAAATTGCACATATATCCAGAAGATAAGCACAGGCTCAACACAAGAGCTATCCATGTTCCAACAAATATCCCCAGATCTGGGAATTCAATACTGGTCAGCAGCTCCACCGTTTCAGAGCTAATTCAAGCAACCCTAACCATACTGAGCAGACAGATTAGATACAGTGGGAAATGTAGGAAAAGGCCAGTGTGATGGGTTAAGGAAGTCAGAAGAGAGGTCTAAAGGCCAAACACACCTTCAGGCAGTTATATTTCTCTATTAAAGTCACCTTCATGTGCAAAAACTTATCACACCAAGCTGAGTTTTAAGAAACGTTTGCAGCTGTCAGCGTAGCTGGCTTTCAATTTGCTTTGGAAAATGGCAGTGCAATACTGAATACTTTTCAAAAACCAACCAGCCCTTGATTTAATATATACATCAACTGAGTAAGAATAGGAGGACAGGTTTTTTTTTTAAATACGTATGGGCTTCAGTTGCCTATAGGTGCTTTATGCTGCATGTAGTTAGCAACATTATGAGTTAACACATCATCAATAATCTTAACTGATCCTGCTCACTGCATTAAAGGAAGTACTTGGCAGTATATTGAGATGAGGACTAAATCTGAAAAATCAGATAAAAATGACAAAATAAAGGAAAAATACATTTACAAAGGGTGTGGGCAGGGGCTAAATCTGAGCGGGCAAAAAACCACCCCTATTCTTCCACCCCCCAATTCTATAACCTGTTTTTTTCCTGTTATAAAGGTAATTATTCAGGAGGCAGTGAGTACCATTAAATCACTGCTCTCTCTCCTAGATCAAGAATGTGACTCTCCCCCCAAATCCTGTAAAAGCTATGCATGCAGGAAATGTGTCTAGTAAGTTGGATTAAAAATGGGGATAAGCTGACAAAGATCACAGGGTTGGGAGGTCATTATTTTTTTTTTTAGATTTTGGTGCTCGATTGGGGCTGACTCATTTCTGTTTGCAGTCATTATAGCAACTTTGCTTCAAAACAGGCATATCAGAAATAATGGCTTCCTTACTACATTTTCACCTTCCCCGCCCACTCACTGTGGTGTGCTGATTTTCAGACCTCTCCCATGCGTGCAAGACTGGAAATGGAACTTCCTGTCGAAATCTGTTTGCTCAGTGCTGGTGACCTCAAGACCTAGATAAGAATGTTAACACAGCATGAAACTTGTGCCAAGGAAAGGATCAGGGCTTATCCAAGTGAAGCAACCACTCCTAGGAAACTAATGCTGCCGCATAATTTTCACGATGCGACTGAGCGAGTCTATAGTGGCAAAAGCCAGATACTGACAACAAAGCCAGTCTTCAAGGCTGACTTGACATTCCTTGTCCAAAGACTTTTCGGCAAACTTAATCATCAACAGGGTCCGTTTGATGTCCAGCCAGTTTTGGAGCATGGCTTCTCTTTGGGAAGGTTTAGCAGAGGCCCTGAGACTCTGAAACAAATCCTCCCGAGGACCCCAAAGCAAACACTGGAGGACACCCTTGGCCTCAGATATCAGGATCCTTTCGGATGGGTTGGGGTTCAGTAGGCAAGCAGCCAGCTTCTGAAGCCCCAAGGAATAAAGTGACCGGCGAGGGACTTGGGGTAGGTCAGCCCAAGTGTATTCCTTCTCTTTCAGCTCTGGATTCTCATCAAAAGGGTTGGGCAGGTGCAACATTTCGTAAATGAGGATGCCAGTCTGGAACTCATCACATTTCTTATACTGCATGGCGGTGATGATTTCTGGGGCGAGGCGAGACTGGTCCTTCAGAATCTCTGGATCCACCATATGACTCTTTTGCTTGGCTTGGGAGAAATTGCTCACCAAAAGCCGGGTGGGACAAGCAGCACCAGGGTTGAGCTCCGCCGAGTCAGGGTTCAGAGGGCTTTTGCTTGCCCGACAGCCTACCAGCAAAAGATTCTCCAAACGCAGATCGCAGTGGGTGATGTGGTAGGGTTTTAGGTGCTCTAGACCGGAACACAACTGTAGGAGGAGTAGGCACACTTGTCTTTCATACACATCGGGACATCTCGAGTGGTGCTCCACAGAATTTCGCACAAAATCAGCCACCGATAGGTAGGGAACCTCCCGGGTAATAACAACAACTCTGCTGCGCTGTTTACTGATGGTGCTTTGGAGACCTGGACTGTCCTGGGAAACCTCCACTGTGGAGATGCTCTCTTCGCTCTTCTGTTCAGCCTCATCCTCTTCTTCAGGGGAATTGGGATCTTCCCATGGAAGGAGGCGAACAGGGACATCTGCCAGAAAGTGGCCACAATCCTGCTGTATGTTGAAATGAATAGCCAAGCTCTGGCGAATGGCCAAACTGTGGTAATACTGCTGGGATTCTTTAGCTCTGCTTTTACAAATCTGAAGACAGGGGGAAAAAAGAATGAAAAGAAAACTAGGTTTCAAGTAAGTTAATGAAAAACTGTTATTTGAAAACACATCCACCTGTGCCTCTTCAGAAATAAAGAAAAGCAGCTATTGAAAAGTGATCTATAAAGGATTCTGAAGAGGTATGAGCAGAAAAGGAGACCTAATTCAGCAATGTATTGTATTTGCTGAAGCTGAGGGTATTAAGGCAACATCTTTTATCTGCTACAATCTATCCCTCTCTCACACATATTTTGTAGAAACCAAATAGTAACAAGAAAACTATTTCTATTACAAATAAATAATTTGCAACAGAAATAAACCAAGCAGCTAGACATTCAATGTCAAATTATTCACGTTAAAAAGAAGGAATACTTCTTTGAAGGCCTACTGGAAGACTTTTCCTGGGAACATCCAGTAAATGTATGGAATATAAAGAGGGCTTTATTGCATGAACTTATATAGAATGCTAACAAAAGCGATTAAACCTAGCAGCAGAATGGCTCTTACTGAAAAATCTTCATTACCTTGACTGCATAATTGTTGAGTGAATCTTTCGCATAAGAAGCAGGGTAGTATACAGCATCTCCTGCCTCGCAGCATGGCCTGTCACTGGTTAATCTGAAGTCCGACCAACTGTCTACCCCAAATCGAAGTTGATTTTTCTGTCCGGCCATAAAAATATCCTCACATCTGCCAGACAGTTTCTTCAGTGAATCTGTGTGAAGGCTTCTGATCTTGCTCACTACCTCTTCTCTGTTTTCAATTCCTCTATAAAGCGCTTGCTGATGTGGCTTAGGGCCAGCTTTGCCCTGCTTACTGTGGGTAACAGGCCTAACGGAGACAGACTCCATGCTAGTGGAACCGCTCTTCTTAATACTGATAGCAGTGAGGTTGGTGCTAGGTGAAACTGCCTTTTCTGGGGGTCTGCCCAGAGAATCCCCAGATTCATTGTCCACTGCCTTGAATTCTGAGCTGACAGAAGAGCAGATGCTGCTTCCTTCCCAGTTAGTGTCGATGTCATAGGTGGGGTTAGCCATCACACAGAGGCTACTTTCAACAGCCTGCTTCTGGAGGTCTTTTGGGAGCGGTTCGGTGTGTGCTCTCAAAATGGTCTTCTTTGGCAATGGAGGTGGGGTGGGATTTAGGATGGCTGATATTTCTGGATCAGATATTCCCCCAAATGCAATGGCATCCTCCAAAGCTCCCTTGAGTTGCCGTGGATGCTTTGGAGGCATCATAGCTACTCTGGATTGCCCTGTGGAATAACAAAACAATTTTGTGACTCAATAGTGTGCACAAAGGTAGTATATATCAGCATTTTATGTTAGGTAGCTGGCCAGGAAATAAATGTACTTTTTAGAACAAACCCCTGTGCAAATGGGAGAAAATCAAATAAGATTACAATTATTACCATATGCTATTGTGAACTATTGCTTTGAAGATGCAAAACATATTTGCTTTACATAGAACGTAGCTTAAAGGTACCATATAAATGTCACCTTCTTCTAATAGCTGTATGCAGCTAAACATTAGACGCCCTATGACAATCTAATATTTGGAATTGAAAGAATCCTATAATACTGTTTAAAAATTTAAAAGCCTTCTCTTAAGCTCAGTAGCTCATGTACTGGGTGTTTTTCTCCTATACATTCCTTTCATGCCTTGTAATCCTGTCTTCCCCAAAGCAATATTTTTGCCAAGCTCCATCTTTTTTGTATGACACTATTTTGAAGAATGTATTTTGCTGAATAGAGATTAACTGAAAGAAAGCTGTTTGCCGTGCTGACTGGAGATTCGGGAAGTTGCAATCCCATATGGCAAGCCAAGCTGGTTTAGCAAATCACTTCTCAAACTAAAGCATGATACTCCACACAACCTAATTATGGTCACAATTACGTTTGCTTATATTGCATGGAGAGTCCTTTTAGAGAACACAAAATATCCCTGCTTCAAGAAGTTTACTACTGATAATTCAACAAAAGGAAAGCAGTAAAGGAAGCTGAAGAACTGGATAATGAATGGGAAAATGTGCAATTATTTCAATTACACTTGTTTTGCTAGAATAGGGGAGGAGAACGAAATATTTGTGGCTCTAAAAGGGAAAAGTGACAAACAGGGAGGTCTGGTGAAGAAGCAATGTGCTTTTAATTTAATTTTCTGTGAATGCTGTATTGCTATACTACATAATTGTTACGAACTGCCAGAAATCACAACCTATGAGTGCATATAAATTTAACAAACAAATTAAATTTATAACAAAATTTTTAACAAACAAGTTTTTGCCTACTGTTCAGGCCTAGTATAGTCTGTGAACTCAGCCAATAACCAAGCAACAATTTATATTCTGTGCAGAGGGAAGGTACTTACCCAAGTTACTATAGGTAGCACTGCAGGCACTCATGTCAGAAGAATCAGACATTTCTTCTCTCTCATCTTCCAATTGTAATATTTCTGGAGCGCAGAATGTAGGGCTGTCAACATCCTGCTTTTCAAATGCAGAAGTTGGAATTGGAGGGGACACATTTTCCACAGGTTTTGTTTTCTCATCAGGCACTTGACTGAAACAAAAGCAAAGTATAGTTCACCTGCCTGGAAAATGTCAGTTATCTTTAATGAACTGTATTAAAGGAAATAAAAAAACCAAAAGATTTTCTAGAATGCTTTAAAATACATAAGACAAGCATTCTAAACTATACAAACAATGATAGTAGTTGTAGTTATTTATGCCACACTTAAAAACTTAGTGTGGAACAAAGACAAAGGAGTGTCAATTAAAAGAGTTAATAATGTGCCTTACAAACATTACACAGGATTTACAATAAAGAATATAGACCCCATCACTGAACACAACTGATCAGAGTTCCAGATTCCAGCTGAACATCTTGCAATATTAAAAATCAGTACTTAGTACCTCTGCAGTTTTGGTCCAACACAACATCATTATCAATACACACTTATACATTACCACATTCAAGGAATTTTAAAATGCTGACATAAACTCATCCACAGGTTAGTATTGATAAAAAGGTGAAGTTAAAAAGTCATCTTATTATCAGTGTTGATATTTTATTAACATGCGGCAGAACAGTGTAAACATAAATCACACAAAAAGTGAAACCATTAAAAGGTTAGCCCAAGTAATTTTGCACATTCAAAACTTAAAAACCGTGGAGTTGTAAATTCACTTTGGGAACTGCAGCTATGGAAAATGCTTTCTGTTTAATAAACTTTGCTCTTTGCTCTCATTAACTCCACTATAGCTGCTCCATTCAAAACAACCCCACCTAACAGTTGCTTAATTTGAAGGAAGAATTCCTGTTACGGAATAGTAATCTCTACAAACAAATTTGTCTGGATTGATACCAGTACATTTAGAACAGACACGTTTCTAGTTCCCATGGACGTGAATCTCTTTTGTGTGCTCTTTTGAGAAGTGTGCTACCAAAGTAAATTCATCAACTGAGAAGGTAAACAAAAAGGAGAAACTCACCCACTATACTCACTCACACAGTTCCCCATTAAAGGAAATTCTCTCAGAGCCTTCTTGAGCCTTTTAATCATGCCTCGAAACTCTGGTGAAGCATTTATTCCACTGGGGTCTGGTGAGCTATAAGTTGTGCAAAGCAGTGAGCAACAAAGACTGAAGTCTACACAGAATGATATCACCTCCTGCACCTTGATGTTTACCTTCAGGGGTAGGTCTGGGGAATGTGCCAAAACACCGTAGAAACTAGCATAAGCAAAGTGCAAACTTGCTTCGTTAACCCTTTCCTTACTACAGAATACCATGCGTTACACATTTTTATTCTTTATTTGGAGAACGCTGGAACAAAGATGAATTTATTTAAAAGTGTGGTAATTGGCCTGTTTTGGAATTGGACCAATAAAGGAGCTGGGCTAATGGAAGAAAAAACATAGTACTTTAGTTGCTCACAGGTATATATAAAGAACGAGAGGTTCTGAGAACGCAGTTGTAAGACAAGTATGCAATTATTCAGCTCCTATTGCACAACAGGGCAGAATTCTCTCATTTCAAATAAAACAAATTAAAGTAGGAAAAATGCTATTACCAAGTATTTCTTAAATTTCAGAATCCTTTTGAAGGAAGGAAATGAAAAAAGAAAGGAACACCTAAGACATATTAATCTGCTGCCTGCTTCTACAGTGAAACTACACAAAGGAAACTGAAGGAAAGTTATGTTTTTATCAAGATCTTCTAATGTGTTTTATTCAGCTTGAAAGACCAGCGCTGCTCATCATGTGCAGGCCAAACCAATCTGAATTAACTGTAAATATTTTACTGCTGAGGTGCATAAGGGCAGAAGAGGAAAGAACATACAAAGGAATTGTATTTCTTAATTTCTATTGATAAGACGATGTCACTATTTTCCTGAATAATTAAAAATAAAATAAACTGCCCTTCAATAAGCAGCATTAACGAAAGAAACATCATGCATGGTTCTTTTTGAAACAATGCAGCCAATTCTATATCACACTCAAGATGCAAAACAATAAAATCCCAAATTGGATGTTCTGAAGTTATGGAATGGACAGAATGTCATTCTTCAACATTCCTGTTTAGCCCTAAAGGTCTGGGTGCAACTGGGCCAGGTTGATTTTACTGATTTCTATCTGGATGCTACAAAGGCTTGCGCCAAAAATTATTTTTGAAATTACAGATAGTTTGAGATAGTTAACACAGTGGCTGAGGAAAGATGTGGGCTGATTGAAGAAGTAAATGAGTAGTTTGGCTATCAACAGAGCTAACAGCTGATCATGCAAGGGAACTAGGAAACTGTAGATAAGGGGCTGATTTACAAGAGCTGTAAATCCCAAAACACTTGTTTTCACCCTAAATTGTTGCTGGATGCAGAGGCACCATAATCAGAATAGTGCCAGTTTTGTGCAAAGCACTCTTAGAATTTATGAGAATTCAAGTGAAGTGACATCTGTTATGCAAAAGGTAAAATAAAGGATATTTGGGTAGTTATAGATTCATTTGGACCTAAGCCTTTACAGTACCAGCTTTTGGAATAACATCAAATTATTAGTTTGAGCTTGTGTTGCATCAGCATTTTGGAGGTGAAGTTATAATCTCATTCAAATTTTTAGGTACAATACCAAGTAGCTCAAGATTTGTGTAGTCTTTTTTTGGTAGCAGTAATTCTTTGGAAAGAGAAGTAGTGGAATGAAAGAGAAAGCAGCAACAGAAAGCGGAAAGATGAGATGGTCATAGAGAACAAAATCACACCATCGCCTTAGGAACAGCACAAAAGCAAGTGTCCTGATGCAAGTCTAGGTGCCTGTAAAGGAACAACAAGCAAACCGGTTTTCTTTCTTTCTGATTCTTCTTTCTTTCAGGTCCTATCTGAAAATGCCATGCTCCAAATGATTTGTCCCAGAAAAGTCAAATGTACTAAACTCACAAAGCAGTAAGTATAAACAACTGAAAGATTCAGAGGTTGGAAAAGTCATATACGTATCTTTGAATTAGGCACAGCTATTAAAGAAACAGGGCTCAAGAAGCACCAGGAGTTCCTTTATATTCCCTTTAATGCAGGGAAACTTCTAGGTGATGACCGATTATGCATTCAAGTTGTTTTCAACTCCTAACAACCATACAGATAAAGTTGTTACGGGAACAATATTGTGATTATTTTCTGGTTAAAAAGAATATGTTACATATGATTCCCCTCACTAACTCAATACACTTCTAGAATTCTTCTCTTCTTGGGCCACCATTACAATGATGCCTAAGCTGTTCAACAAGACGCAATTATTTTTTTGACAATGTAGGTATTCCATTTCTACTAGACCAATAAAGTCACATTTATTACATCTTACTAACCACATCAACATATGACCTAGTTGTTACCATAAACCAACATTCCCCTCCTCATAGTCTAACACACATCAGATAATGGCAAACTGGAAAAGTGCAATTTATCTTTTACCCTCAGCCAGACTGGTTCCCCCCCCCTCCCTGAATTAACTGCAATGCACAGATTTTGTGAGATAGACATATCTAGGTTTCGTGGCTAGGCAGAAGGTTTGGCAATTACTACACTGTACCTTCAACACAGAACCAATTCTGCCATCCTCCAAGCAAAATCATGTACCTATTTCAGGTGCTATTCTAGATCCTGATAGATGTATTGAAAATAACCTATTACCCCTAATGAGGATGCATGAAAACAGTGAAGATTTTTCTGAGTTATTCAAAATCCATCCAGCCATGTTTAAAGATTGGGTGTCCCTGATTTATTAGAAAGAATGAATGTTCATTAATGCTGCTTGAGGAGAAACAACAACAAAAAGATTACCTGTAAAAGTTAGCTATCTGTGGTTCTGCTAGGTATCAGCTTTAATTTGCATTAATTAATGCCTTTTTGTCTTTGCCTCTTCTGGAATTTAAACCATAGGAAAACAATGTTTTATCCTATAAAGATATGTCACAATAGGCTGTATCTAAATATAATCCTAGTTATCTATGTTTTTCCTCCTTTATTCCTCTTACAATATTAGCTGTTTGCAGCATTTTTTTAAAAAAATGTGGGCATGTTCAGGAAGATATGAAAAACAAAGTATGAGTTCTGTCAAGTCTTCATTCTCAGAAAGCATTACATTGTCTACTCATAATGCTGAGGATAACAAGCAATAAATCTGTATGTATGTAGACACAGGAAGGCTCCACTTCATTAAATGGCAATCTAATATTTCTAGCCTTGAGAAATTTGTCTGTAAAATATGTTTTAAATGAAGCAGCATTTATAGGTAGATCAGCCATCACTGAATATATGAAATATACTCCTAATCTAATTGAGAAGGATGTGTAAAGAAGGCAAGAAAGTCAATTTTAAAAAGCAAGCCTGTATTTTAAAATTCCAGACTTCTGTTTTAACACCTGCATGTAGGCCAAAACATCATCCATATTTGTAATAAAGTAACATAGTTAAATTACAGATTTTGAAGTTAACTTCTTTTTCTCTCCTCTATTTCCAAAAGTCCTTGCTGGAAATAGCTCTATCTATGGACGATTGTCTTTCTGATCTGCATTTAGCCACCTAAATCGATTTGTTTCCATTAGGAGAATAAATTGAGCCAAAACATCAGCTATTCACAAAAGGTGCAGGCCACTGAAGCAGAAGCATATCATGGTAAATTATCTTGCATGGGGTTTATTGAAATTATATTGCCGCCTATTCACCCATTTTTGGAGGGTGGTGAGTGAGTGAACTTCACAAGTAGATAAAATATCCTAAAATATGAAAGCTTATCCCACAATAATTGTTTTACTTTTTCAAGTCCATCAAACTTATTTTTTCCTAATTGAGGAATGGCATGATCTTCTGCTTGTATCTAGAGAAAAAATACAGTGGCTAATTAGTGGTTTAAATTTTACCTGAGAATTTCCTTTGGAAGTTGAGGTGAAGAGGGATAGCTCTTTAAGTTTTCTTCTGGTGTCTCTGGATGATTTTCGGTCTCTCCCCTCTCTGCTGCCATAACTTCAAAGGTTGGCTCCACTTCAGTTTTGGTTTGATTGGTTTTTGTTTCCAACTTTGCCTGATCACATTTAAACATAAAAACAACTGACGGTTTCTCACTAGAATCTGTTCTGGATTCACTGAACCAATTGTGACGTTCGACAGGAGGTGGTGGAAGCATATGAATGACAGTTCCATCAAGACCCACAAGTTTCCCTTTCTCTCTTTCTCTGTCCTCCTCTTCTTCAGTCTTTCTGCGGCGAAAGAAGCTCTTAAATGATATCCATCGCTTCGGCTTGGCATCAACTGCTCGCCTACCTTCTGAATGCAAAACGGATTCAGCCTCGGTGGATCTAGCTGGGCTCAGGGGTTTGCTCCAATTGCCAAAATGTTTTTGCAACACTTTGCTGGCATGATAAGGTGAAGAGGTGGACCGGGGAGGTGGGAAAGGGGGAGCCTGTTCAGTTTTGAGACTTGGAGAAGTTGCCATGGGCTTTGAAGGCTGCACGACTGGAGATTTGGGTGGGATTTCCTTGGATGTAACTTCTGTGGATTTGATTCCTTCACCATTAGGATGAGGTTGCATTGAAAAAAGTGATTTTGGTCGCATTGGGATACTCTTGTCCGGGTCTGCATCGGGAGGCAGAGAGTAGAGTTCTTCAATGCTGCAAGACTTAGGGCCAGCCCGAGGAGCTTCTGGGGGAGATTGTGGAGGTTGGATTGATGCTACAATCTGTGACAGTACTGCACAGGCATTTTCCCGACCATCATTAGCTATTTCCTGTATATCGTCTACTCCAGCTAAAGAATCCTGAAAAGTTCTTTGTACTTTTGTTGGGGAGCCACGGCAAGAAGTTTTGGGTGAAGTCTGACCTTTTCCAAGGCAGCTATTGAATTCCTGAACTTTCTGAGCTACAGAGCCCAATCTCCTCTCAGTGTTATTGCATGAACCTTTCGCTTGGGGTAATTCTGTGGACCTATTGTGTATATTTTCAGATACCGTGGTTCCTGTTTCTATTTCTTCATATGTATGGCTGATGATACTAGTGGTTTTATCTTTAATCGAGAGATCTCCATTTGTGCCCAAAAAGCTTTTATAGATGGCCAAGTTGTCGTATGCATTGGGATTTATTACAATAGGAACTTTGATGGCATTCTTGGAACATCTAGCATAAGTTGGCTCATCATGAATAATAATTGGGAAGGGAGGCATGCCGGCATTATTATAGCTGTTGAATTTTATTTCGGATAGGTTAGGGGACTTGACCGGGATTGTTTTTGTAGAAATATGTGTTGATGTAGGTGAAGTGGGAGCAGATTTATGGATATTTCTCCTTACAGGAACAGAAGGCTCTGGAATATTGGCAGTTAATTCCACTTTGGGGATTTTTTGTCGTGGACTTGTACTGGAAGTCCAAACTTCCTGGTATCTGGCAGTGTTGGATTTTTTAAGATTAGGAGTTACTTGCCCACATGACACAGAATGAGATGTAGCATTTGTACTAAGGGCATCTGGTGAATTTGGGTTAGACAGAATGTATCTGGTATCCAGGTTTTTTGCTCGATTCTCTATACTTTCATGTGTCATGGCTGCTGATACATCCACTATTGTGTAAGGTTTACACACTGGTTGTTCCATATTTACTACTCTGTAAGGCTTTGCTTGCTCTTCCATGGGGATCAAATTTGTAGTTGTTGTCTGAACTGGCATATTTAAGGAACTTTTCCATTCTTGCTTATCACTGGGGATAGCAGTCTTGCTATCTTTTTCTTCCAGCCTAACGGCAAGCACAGCTTTGTGGGTCTCTACAATCGGGGCAGCGTTTTGAGTGTTTTTAATCAAAACTTTAACTTGCTGGTCATCAGAAAATCTGTTATCACCTCCTTCCATTAATCTGCTACCTTGAGGACTGTTAGGAGACACTCTACTATTGCAAAATTTTTGGGAAGAACTGCTGGCTGTTCCGGAATGAGATTCTTCAGTCAGAGAAGAATCAGGGGACATAGAATCAGATGAAACCATGCTCTGCACACCTTCCGGTCCAAAAAGAATTACAGGGTCATCTCCATAGCCATTCAAAATTTCATCATAGCTGTCATCATAGTCTACTGCACAAAATCTCTGAAGAGACTTATGCCTTAAAGGCACTGTATTCCATTTCTTGTCAACACAAAATCGAACAGGTGACAGTGTGTTCGCCCTAAAGTTAGCAAAACGTGGCTGTCCCCTCATGCGAATTTCCATTGCTAGCAACTCTTCGTCACTTTCATCCCAGCTCTCATGATCATCATGGATGCTACCAAAAAACAGGTCATCCTCACTTTCATCTCCACTGGAGAATTCAGGGTAGCAGAAACGGCCACCTTCACTGCTTATTACAGCAGTGGTTCCACTCAATACAACATGCTTATTTTGTGACTTTGTTCCATCCATCAGGCAACTTGGAGGGATCTTTCTTTCTAATGACTTCTTATAACAAGTGTTTATTCGTCCCAAGAATACTTCTCTTGAATTAATTTCATTTCTTGTTAGGAAAGTTGAATGATCTAAGCCGGCAATTTCCTTCAATACATCAGTGAGTCCATTATTGTTGCTTGGAGCTTTATCTGTATCATCATTTCCAAAAGATCTATGAATATGGTTGTAACTTTCAACCTCTTCTTCTTCCTCTTCTTCATTATTATTGTTATTATTCAGTGGCTTTTTCTTCAAAACAGTTATATTTTGATTCCAACCTACAAGAGCTGGTTGATCTTGTGAGGTAATTTCACCACACATACCCTGTCCATCTATTGTCACCATGGTGGGTTTCACAGCGATGGTGGGCTTCTTTGCCACAGGTGGCCGAAAATTTCCTGTATTCTTATTATGCTGGTTGCTATGAATTGTATTGGTTTTTATATTTGAATTTGAGACTGGAGCTTTTTCAGGGCCTGGAGGCGGCTGATGCAAGTTCTTTGGCTTGAAGCAATTTTTACATTCACCAGGTTTCCACACATGTTCAGTGAAGGCATTGCAAGCCGACATTTTCTGAGGCCCAAGCACCCAATGTTTAAAGATTGTTCAGTGTGTGGTAAGATCATTCCTTATTATTTAATGCTGTCTTGCTTGCATAATCAAATCTGGTTCATCCTAGGAAAGTAAAAGAGATATTAAAAATCAGTGAGAAGTGAATATACAGACTGTCACTCAAGGAGCTGATCTTCTCAACTTCATTAGGCTTCGTGTTGATCTTTTTACTGACAAAATAGGAACTAAGTTTAAGCTTAATCAATTCCTTAATTATGTTGTGAGATAAAACAGCTAAATGTTTTTATAGATATCCAGGTATGTTTTCAAATACAGTAAAAGTACAAGGGTAAATTTTCATCTCATGTTAATACACAGTCAATAGGAATAATGATCTATAAGTTTGTGCAAATGCTACATGTCAAGTTAATTACAGAAGACAGGCAAGCATTTTTACTGAACAGCAGGTGGAGCTGTAACATAACTAGAAGAGCTTTGCATAATATTTCATTGGAGGGCATCTTATAATCTTTAAAACGTTTGCTTAATGAATTTCTGCCTTTGTTTAAAGAGTGATACAGGTAGTTCTTGACTTACAATCACAACTGAGTCCAGAATTTTGATTGCAAGTCATTGTAGTTGTAAGTTGAGTCATCATGTGACCAGACTCAATTCTATAACTGTATTTATGTTTGTTAAGCAAGTCATTGCTTAACAGGTCATTAAGCAAATCATGGAGTTGTTAAGTGAGTTGTGTGATCATAAAGTCATCCAATGGGTGCTTTTTGCTGGAAAACAGCAAAAAAGTTGCAAACTGCAATCATGACAGCAAGATGCTGCAACCAGTTATAAATGCCATTGCCAATTACCAAGCACCTGAAATGCATGTCCAGAGAGTAGTATAGCAGTTGCAATATTACTCTGAAACCTACTGATTATATAATCTATGCAAGAGCAAAAGAAAGCTATCCTTATTTTTAATACTTCCCTTTGATCTTTTATAGTGCCTTGCTGCAATGTTCCCCAAAGTTATTTTGAATGTGGCCCACCATATCTGTTATGCATTGCATTACAACAAATGAGCAGGGAAAGGCTGGCTAAGACTTGCTTTATGCACCAGATGAAGACAAAGCAAAGAATATCAGGCTACTCTTTCGATCATCATAACATCAAGGAAAACCTAGGAAAAAAGGCTTGACAGTACATCTCTATACAATTTATGTTTGGTTCTCTTGGAATTGTCCATTTGTCCAAGAGACAATATACAGTACACGGTGTCTCCTTCTATCCACTATGCATTTTAAGGGACTACTTCTCTGTTCTAAATTTCAGGCTGACAGGTTCCTTCAGAGGCGTGCTGGCTGCAGCACAAAGAAAACCTCCTACACTAATACTGTATACTAACATAATCCAGTTAAAAGGAACTTAATTGGTGTGCAATATTCCCTGCAATTTCAGTATTCTAAAAATGAATGGTCTCAGTAAATACCAGATGGTGACATGCACTAATTAATCAGGCTAGCTCAATGAATGAACCTATTAAAATGAATGCACCTATTAGACATGTGTTTTTAATGCACTCTGCTGCAAAAGCCTGCCTTTAAAGGAATACTTGAATCATTTAGTGAGCAATATAGGCAAGTGTGTGCTGAAGTCATCTGACAGTGCAAAATTATCTCATCAATTTCTATCAAAAGATATTTCAGGCCAATACATATCTTAATTTTGTTTTTATTCAACTGAAGAAAATGAATGCTTTTTTTCCTTCACTGTTTAGGAGGAGTTTCCTAGTACTGGCATGTTCCAGAATGCTCTGCAGGCATTAAACTTCATCCCTGACAGCTCTCGGTACAGCTAGCTAATCACTATTCAGAGCAATAAAAGGTTCTTACAAGAACCCGGCCTTTCATCAGCATTTCTAGTGAAAAAAAGAAGCTATGGTTCATTATCAGAGCAAAATTACAGAATGATCAATTAAGATTTGGACTCTAGGAAAAAAAATGTTGCATTTTAGAAAATCACAAGTACATGCAAATAACAAAAGGGAGCTATATAATAAATATCTTTAAACATCTTTTCTTAATTTTTAATTTGATCCTCACATGATTTATGGACTTATTTAGCAATACACAAAGCTTTTGCAACAATGGTATTACCCAGAGCTGTATGAAAATCAATTGCAACTGTACTTATGACCTTAGTTCATCTTTGGATCTGCAAAGGTTGTAAATGCGAGGATGGGAATAATCACTTATTTCATCATCTTTGTAACTATGAATGTCCATTAAACAAGGCAGTCACACAATGAGGACCACCTATACTACATTCTGGATATAACCATTTTATATGAACTTTGCCTTCTCCTTGGTCTTGTGTAATAGCCTGAACAGATGTCAGATATTTTCTAACACATTCAGGCTATTTTGAACACCTAAATATACTTTAACATAAGGTTAGCATATACCGGCATAGAAAAAGTATATTCCATGCTCACAAAAAGAAAATCTTTCATGTTTATTAAAAACAAATTTAATTCAGTATTACATTTCATAAACTACACCCCATTTCATCAGCACAGTGTTATTCCAGTTACCCATATATGCACATGTGATTCACTGGGTGGGGTTGAGAAAGGTTTAGTTTAAGACGCAGTTGAAAAAGAATCTGGAAATCTATTACTTTCACTCTATCCACTGTGGATTGATATTAATGCTATTTTCCTTCTGATTAAATAAAATAAAATTAAAAAAACGTTTAAGTGCATTTTAGAATGAAGTCAATAGAAGGATACTACTCACAGGCAGAAAGCCAAAAAGAGAAAATATGTGTGAGAGATTGGAAGAGACAAGAACTAATGCTACATGTACAAAGTTATTATATAAGTACTGGTTCAATGTGAACATTTCATTATAAGGGAAAACACATTTGATCTCAATTAGAAAGGCAAACATCAGTCTATTTAAAATACTTACAGCATATCTTAATGCAATTTTTCTTGCAGTCTATTGTTGCTGAACATTCCAAAAGCTCTCAATGGGCCAAGATGTTCGCACAGCTATTTTGTTCTAGTACATTTGTATATTTGCCTTATGTTTGGGAAGTATTTTTCTTATATAGATTAGCAGTCTCATTATGTTCTTCTAGAGTCATATCTCAGGTTTATTATGACTATTAAATATATATTCAGAATCATCTTCAATTTCTTTTCTGATGACTGACACATCTCTCATAATTTTATAAGGGGAACCTCAAATTTCTGCCTTACTCCAGGATCCAATACATCCCAACTTTTACGTATTGTTCCTGGAAAAAGGTATCTCAATCTGGAATAAAACCTCATCAGAATGCTGAGGACATGAAAGTCACAGTCAGACTCCAAAAGTCATAGCCAGAAACCAACATTTCTATAAATGTCACAACTGTTCTCATTGCTTTCCCCAAGAGAATCCTTGCTCTATATGAAGTAATGTTGATGGATAAGGCAGTTTCTAATAGCAACTAGCATGCTGGATGCCATAAAATTTAAGATTTAAAATTCAGGTTAATACTGTTCTGAGTTTAAATCATTCTACATTGCCTCATCCAATTCTTCTTTCCTTTTATGATATTCCCGATTGTGATCACCAAAGTTATGATATTCCTCTGCTTGTGATCACTGATCCTGCTAATTCTTTCAGAACTTCAGCAACTTTGCTTCTTCAGTTATTTTAATTCCCTTACTCTCTTTTCCTAGAACCCACTAATGCCTAACCTATTAAACATTTCATAATTAAAAAAAAAGACAATATAAATCCTAATTTATGTCAGACTACATATTGTAGACTGTTTTTCCTGTGTCTGTCTTTCTAGTTGCTATAGTAACTAGATACAAATTATGTTAGCATAATTTTTACTGTTTCCATTTATACTTTTTATATTGTTTATTAAAGCGTTGGAAATGGATACTGTGCTTTTGTCAGCTGTAGAATATATTTTCGTCTTTATTGGAAACTGAATTTAATCAACAGAAGATAAATTAATTGGAGAGCAAACTCCAGAGCCTTAAAAGCAAAAGTTAAAGTGTCAGTCATAGAGGATATGAAGGAAAACTGGAACTGTGTACCAGTTAGGACATGCCAGGCCTAACAAACACTTGGTGTAACACATACTGTATAATTGTTGATATTTCTGATGCAGATTTTCTGAACAGTCAATGAAAACCCAGGAAAAGTATTAATCATATGATATAATTGGCTTAAGACATTTCTTAACTGCTATTATTCTTCAGTCAAATTGCATTTAGTTGTCAATCATATCTAAATGTTTATATTCTATTTAAAGAGACGTAGACTGAAAGGGGTCAGGGTTTCAGGCACTCCTACGTTTCATGATCTTTTTTTAACACAGGTAGTCCTCAATTAGCGACAATTGGAAACTGCAGTTCTGTCATTAAGCAAAGTAGTTGCTAAGTGGGAAATCATCCATACTCTCCTTTTGGGATGCACACACATGGTGGGATAATCAGCAAGGAGGGAATTAATGTTTGTATTTACATTCATTGG
>AZIM01001515.1:57006-70309 GCA_000516915.1 Ophiophagus hannah
AGAGTATTCCAGACATTGACCACGCTGTTGCTGAAGTCGTATTTCCTGCAATCAAGTTTGATCAAGGTTTTTCTGCTTTTAGCTAACCTGATAGCCTACATATATATACAGTAAGGAAAAATACTATTAAGACCAAGCTGATGAATCAAAGATTATTAGAAAACCTCCGTCGAAGAAGAAATATTCATCCAGTGGTTTTATCATTTTTAATTGGGGCTTTTATTATATTTCCTTCATATTCTCTTGCTATCTCTGCCACATCCCCAAAGGATTTGCTTGGTTCTTTGATGCGATGAGATCCTATAACTTTTCATTAAACCAGTCCAGAATATTTTATAAAGCAATCTAACCATTCAGCCTTACTCATCCACTCAGAACTAAGCTTCACTGTTTTTGAAAAATTATTTTACAGTTCTTCTCCCTTCCCCATAGATTACTTGCTTCAGCCATGGCACCATTCTGTTACTGAAACATATCATATAGCTTTAAAATGAAAATAATAAAATAAGCATCTGTAATTATGCACATGCCCTGCTAGCTGTTTCCAAGCAAAGGAAGAAGAAAACTGGCACATAACTTAAGTCCTTGTGGACCCTCTCATGTCCTTGCAAGGCCAGGCTGCTTACTGCAATGTGATCCTGTCTGGGTGGAGAGAAAGGCAGTGAGATCTCCCCCTAATTATACCTTACGGATCTGTAATTTAAGCAAACACATTGGACATTACCATTTAAACTCCCAGATTTTTAACTGTCCTAGGATCCTTGACGTGCAGATAATTTCTCATTCTGGGCTCTTAATTTCCTGTAATAAAATAGCATTGATCTGGTTTAAATATGTACAGCAAATGTATTTTGAAACTTTAGAAGATACCTCTGAGGTATCTGACAGTATTTTTATTCAATGCATTTTTGAGATATTAGCTGCATATAAAGAACTAGAGAATGCTGTGGTATTTAAGATTAGGTTTCTTTCCAAATATATGAAAGCATGTCTTGTTTATTAAATACCAACAGCAACAATTACTTTAGACATGTGCAAACTTAAATCAGGTGAGATACAAATAAAATGAGAATACAGGCAATGAGCAAACTTGGCTGAAGAAGTACAAAAGACTTAAGACTTAAACTGCTGATTCAGGGTGGGAGACGGTGAGAGAGTAATAACAAATCAAGATGCTAAACACAGTTGCACGATTGAGACTCCATCCCTTTTTTACATGTGTGGCAGGGGTGATGCATATAAAAAAGGGGTGAGCTTCCCTCATGTGCTCTCAGCCACCATCTTGACTTTGTTAACATCCACACACAGAGACCTCGCATGCCAAACTATAATAGTAGGACTGTAACATCCTTTTTAGAGCATATTCACACATTGTGCCATACAGGTATATTTGACTTACTGGGTGGAGCATCTGTGATCAACATGTACCATAAGACGAGAGAAAGAATAAGGAGAAATGCCTATGATTAGAAATAGTGGAGTTTACAGAGATACTCCTATATATAAATCGGTTTGTTCCCAATCTATCCATTCATTGCCATCCAGTATTTTCTCATCACACTATGAATCTGTGTTGAAACTCTGATCACTCAGGGAGCAGAAAACAATACAACCAGCTCCTCTGAGGTTTGGGGCTTTTAGGAAATTCCTGGAGGACGAGAACAGGTGCAATCCTTGAAAGAAAAATACAGTTCATCCCTCCACAGTTCACTCTTTCTGTTGTTTTTGAGAGCACAGTCCACCCAGAGTGATCACTGTTCTCAGTTTTAAATCAAATTGTGTAGCTATGATACGTTCTGTGAACTTTAAAAAATTCACAAAGATTGTCAAGCAAACATAATAAACGATTTCAACTGTTAATGTTAGTGCAAATATTAATCACGCTGCCAAGCTGAAATAGTATACCCCCAGGGATCTAGTCATTCAAAAAACAATTTCTTTTGAAAGATTTGTAGAGTACTATAGCACCTGATAATGAACATGGTAATATATTAGCCAAGACTTTATTTCCTAGCATTAGTAAACTGAGTCATTTTTCTTTTAAAAATGTGGAAAAAATTGTGTTTGCTTATGGCCAGTTTAGGTACCATCCAAAATAAAGTAAGATAAGTCATGCCTGCAGGCTACAAGTTAATTATATATGAATGCCTATAATTTTATATATTATATGCACACAAAATAAGCATAACTGAATCTTCAAGAGAAGAGAGAAGCTGCCAGACTTTATTTCAATCTGGGTTATAGTGCCAAGATGCTGCTGTTTTGTTGGTATTTTTTCATCGCATGATCTTTAGTCATCAGGAGTCATATAATTAAAATCATGATTCTATGGAACAATTCAGCTATGGTTTCTGCTGAGGACACTGGCTGTCATAAGTGGAAGAGAAGGGGCCCTTTGCTGAGCTGGTTTTTTCATTGTTTGCCTATGGTGCACAGCAAGGCTTTGACTCTGTTCTGGTTGAACATAATTATACATAATTTGCAGTAGTATAGAATATGGAGGCAACATAGAAAATTTTAATCTGGCAAGTGGATCTTGGAGGGGAGTGGAGCTTGGTTTCCTTGGCAACAGGAAGAAGTTTATTTTCCTCCAAAACCCTCCCTTTTATAAACTCTTTTGTACCTTTATAAAAAGATTTGAGGGGAAAAAGCATTTCTCATGAGAAAGGGTTATATGAAAAATTAATCTCCTTTCTGATTTTTGATGATTACACAGTTATAAACGTACAGTATAACACCACTCCTGCTGTACATTCTAACTGAAAATCTATACCCAAAGAATGGATTCGGTGACTTCAGTAAAGATATAGCCTCATTCCATTTCTTGACTTTTGTTGCTTCTCTATGGCTACAGTATTTGGCTTTCTACATTCTGTATTTCCAGGGTGTTCTCTGTCCTTATCTTATTCTCTAAAAATATATTTGTCCTTTGAGCTGCTAGGAAATTTTACTCCAAACAATATCATCACCACCATCATCATTCAACATTTCCTTCCCTCACAAATCTGGACTGAAAACATTCTAAAAGTTTTGCTGCAGTTGACATCTTCATAAATACGGTATTCTGCTCTGTGCGAAAGCTGAATTTCTCCTTAGCTATAAATAGGATTGAAAATACCCACAAGTCAATATCTAGATTCTAGAAGATTCCATCCATTGACAAGGCAATAACTTTGAAAAAGAGCTACACTGAGTTTCTAGAAAAGGTGAAACAATTAAAGATAGGCCCAGTTCAAATCCTGTTTGTGGAGATTTTCAGGTAGAACAATCTTAGTCTATGTATTTACTGAGGCAGTTACCTTTCACAGAAAAATGTGATGAGCAGATGAACAAGTGAACAGCCAGCAGCAGCATCTATTCTTCAATTCTGTCATGCGTTTCTTTGCCGAATATGGTTGGTCATATAACCAGATGATAATATTGAAAGCAGTAATATCTTCTGTGGGATTCTTGGTAACTGTTTCTCCTTGCAGAATGTGTTTTTTGGCTGGTGCTCATAATTGCCTATCTGTAATGCTTTATTGGACTGATTGCTATAAATCATGCTACATGCTACTACATCAAATTCTGGTGTATGGTATAAAAGAAAAAAACATACAAGAAAAAGACGAAAAATTTCAGTGTATGGTTGGTGGAAGCAAGGATGATTTGATAACTTACAGTAGTGCAGAGAGATATCACCAAAAGTTGGGGCAAATTAATTTTAGCTATGTTTCTTTTTCTTTTTATAATTTAATGTCTTTAGTTCATCTGGCTTACTCTTTCTTACTCCTTTTCTGCATTCTACATAATGTAGCTTACCCCAAAAGAGAACAGAGTGATGTATATTTAATGTATGTACGAGCTACCTCATTCATGGCAAAATCACACAACATACATGAATTGTGTGGATCTACTTCTCCACGGAAGTTCAAGACACTTTTCAGTTTTGATTTTAAAACAGTCTCTCCTTAATCAAATAACAGTTTAAAGTATAACCTTAAGTCTGTAGAGATTCTCAGTCATCCAGGTCATGGTTGTCTCAAAGGTTGTCCCAATTTAGAATAAACACCCTTTGAATGGTGTGGGATTGTGAACAGATTTCCAGGGAGATTGCAGACTACAGGAGCCAGGAGCACTACTCAAGTGACCCTGAGGACACAGATAAACCTTCAAGTGCTTCAACAACCCTCAAAAAGGATGCAAATGACCAGCTGTCTGCAAGGAATATATATCCTTCCATTCTCTGACCATTCAGTCAGAGCTGAAGCAGCTTATTGGATGAGAAGTAAAAAGAAAAAAAACAAGAAAGTCCAGTTGCCTCCTGAAAAAAGCACCTGTGGGACAAAGTATAACCATATTTTTATTATTCTGTTTAAAAAAAAAGGTTTCTGCCTTAAAAACCTGGCATGTCAGTGCAGAATCTAGGCTGAAATTCTACGTCCCACATTGGTCAAACATTCAGGAGCCTCACAAGCTTGGTCTGATAGATGCTACCTTTCTTTAATAGAAATGATGGGGTAAGGAAGAATTTTTCAACAGAATGAATTAGGAGTTAAGCTACTTGAGAAAACTTTGTACACAACTACACATGATCAGAACACAGCAAAGCAGAAATATTCGGCAGGTTCTGACCAGTTCTGGAGAACCGGAAATTTTGAGTAGTTCAGAGAACTGGCNNNTACCACCTCTGACTGGAGATTTTACAGGATTCTTCCCCTGCCATGCCCACCAAGCCANCATGCCCACCAAGCCACGCCCAAAGAACCGGTAGCAAAAACATTTGAATCCCACCATTGCAGCAAAGCCCTGTTCTAATAGATTGCATTAACGTGGGAATTAAATACAGGAAACACTTGGTCTTCATGTCAGCACAGCTGACATTCATTAGTCCTAATCTCTAGCCTAGACTAATTCTAAGTAGGTCTACTACAACTGATGCTTTTCACTCTAGCTGAGCACTGTTCACCTGCTTAGTTACTGATTCATCCCACAGATATAGCAGTGCACCATAGGCTGGTTGGATGAGATTCTGGTTGATTTGTCAGGGTAACAAGAGATGAGGTTTGATACCACTCTTTGATGTGGATGTTGCAACTAACACCCCCCACCCCCAATTTCTCATTATGTTCATTCTCCTAATAGGAGGATGACTCTTCACAGGGGAATCCCTAGCCTCAAAGTAGACACAATATAATCCAATGTCTAACCTATTTCTTAGGAAATTTGTGGAAATGGCTGTAGAAAAGTTTGTGCAATGCCCTCTAGAGGATGCAGGTGACTTAAGAGCCACTTCAGAAAGAGGCCAGGTCTAAGCATTTGATGGATACTTCTTTGTTGTGCTGCTAGATGACTGAAATAAGATTTGGATAGGGGAAACATGCTGCCCTAGTTCTCTTTGAACTCTCAGTGGTATTCAGTGCCATTAACAGTGTATCTTTCTGGGTCATCTCAAAAGATTGAGGACATGAGCTTGCTATGTTTTTGCTTCTTCCAATTGATGATGAGGAAGGAGAAATCTACCCAACAGCTTCTTATAAAAGTACCTGGTAGGTACCATGAGATCAGCAAACCAGAAGTGCTTCAGCACTCCCAACATGACTGTAGTAGTAACACATCTTGCACACTTAGTTATGCCACTATTAATCATTTTAGAAGCTTTTCACTCAAGACAAGTAATTATTTCTTTATCTTCCAATTAGTTCCTTTTAATAGAGCCTTTCCCACTTCCCATCATACTACTTGAGAACTATTTCATCCCTGAAGGTGTTTTTTTTTTCTCTGATTTTCACAGCATTTCCATGTTAGCCACATAGCCCTGTGCAGACCTACAAAACTTTTTCTCCTGCCATATTGACATGAAAACACATACAAAAAAACTTGGGGTGTCACTTAGAAAATCTGCACATTTGACAAAATTTCCATCTGTCAATCATAAAAGTCACAGTGTTTGGATCTGCACATATACTACACTGATACATTAGAACATTCTAGGTTCTTGGAAAAAACTCAGTACATATGAAGACCTAACAACCTAAAGAACTGGCAGCTGTGGTTTTATATTTTTGTGTATATTATAATATTATGGAAAGAACTTAATAGGTGGATAAAAATACCAAATCCAGATGGATAAAAATGCCAAATCCAGTCTAAACACCTGACTGACTGTGCAACTAACCATAAAATAAAAAACAAATCCTAAAATAATTTTAACATAATGTACAAAAAAAAGGATATTGTATTCTCAAAGTTCCCTTTAGAAAGAGAGGGAATCTGCACTTTGCATCATTAAACTAGAAATCCACAAAAAGTTTTGTACTTATTGTACTTACCCCTTCCATGGCATTAAACATTGTCCTTTAAAAGTGGAAAGTGCTCCGTAAGATTAAAAAACTAATTGTACTATCTGTATCTCTACAATGTCTTGTGTTCAACCAGTAATCCTGTTTCTGTAGGAGCTGCCTATAATATTAGTGGGATTTTTTTTTTAGCTGAACAAGGCCTTTTTGGCCACTGCCAAACTTGGACAGATACTTAATGCCAAAGTCTACTTAATTCTTACTTATCTTCCATGGAAGCTGTNGTGCAAATCTGTCCCCCACTCTTTTTTATCTGTCTGGTTTCTACTATATTTTGTCTAAAAATGCAACAGCACTGGGGATATTTAAACAACTTTAATAAAATACAACCTTATCAATAAAATCATCTTCATGTAACAAAATATTTATTTTTATATTCTCTTCTGCTTTTCATTAACTTAGGTTTCCAGTGCCCCTCCCTCCACAAGACTTGAATTCACAGAACAAATTTTCTCTTTATGGCTCTGCATCCTGGCAGACAATTTTAAAATCTTGTTCCTCCACTCATAACAACATAGAGTTGAAGTGAACAGCAAACAGGGATAAAGGGACTAATTCAGAATAAGGCTGGAAAGTATAGCTTTAATCAGATGGTACTGAAAATATTAAAGTTGAGGATGCAAAATTAATGTATTTGAACAGTTTTAACCTAAGGATTTATATCATTTTGAATACTCTTACCAATGCATTTTTATTTTAAATGTTAAGTATTATCCCACAGAATACCAGATTGGGGCCATAGATCTGGAGGCAACGTCCATACATTTGTTTTTCCATAAAAGAAGCATTACTTAACGCTTACGTTACGTTACACACATAAAATATCTCCAGGAACTTCTGAAATGCTTGCCCATGAACCCAAGAGCTGCAAGAAATAATATGTTGTGTAAAACATCCACTCCATTAAAAGCTAACATAGCATTATCTCTGGAGTTTTAGTTAACTGGGAGGGATGCCCTTGACAAGAGCTACATCAACTTCCTTTTCCATTCTAAATGATCTTGAATCATATGCCCAAACGGTGTCAATGCCTTCGCCAAAGCTATGATTTGGTCTCCAATGGGGAAAAGGAAAGCGACAAGCTATGACTGTGGCATCCTGCAGGAGTTCATCACCAAGCTTCTTCTCCAGCTTCAGCATCTGTGAAGAAACATCAGAAATGTTCAAATAATGTGGAAGAAACGCTTGATACACAGTCTGAAAAATATGCATATAAGGGAGTATTCGGGGATATACATTCAAGTGGGGACTTGCATAAATGTAAAATGGTTGGCTATGAAGAGAGTATAGTAAATGGGTGCAAGAATTAAAAATAATTGGTCTCTTGAATGTAAAAAATGGATGCTGGCTACACAGGACAGGACAGGACAGGACAGGAAAGCAAAATGCTGATTNATAAATTGTTAGGAATACAAAATGCAGAATGAAGCAGATACATTATTCTTTTTTAGGGTTCCTTATATCCATAATGGGAAGCTCAAGCTACTTTCATTAAGACTGCAGCCGATTATCTCAAACACTATAAATTTTTTTTTCAAAGATAACTTCCCAGATCTGAATGTGAATCTGGACACAGTAAGTCCATTATAAGGTCTGATTCCATTCTCTAACTTAGTGAGAAGGAACAAAGACAAAAAAATGAAATCAAGTTCCAAGACACCATTTGAAGGAATTAAAAATCAAGATAGTTAGAAAAGGAAGGAATATAAAGTTGATTTATTTAATCAGAGTTAAAATAGGTATGTTATCAACTCTGATAACCCCTAATGGACATTTGCTGTCATCAGCCCTAAAATGTGATTTTATGAATTTTTTTAAATAAATATCAGATATAGGAAGAAGAGATTATTTGTTGTTTAAGAGGTGATAAATTACTAAAATTATTTATATTTGAGGTGGTGAAGGGAAAAGTTGTTCTTTATAGATTTCTTTTTTTCTTTATTATATTCTTATTTTTTCTTTTCTATTTTTTTCTTTTTTGGCCACTTTCTATTTTTTAATTCTTTCATTTTTACTAGTTTTTACTGTTGTAAATTGTAATTTTTAATAAAATTACTACATATAAAAGAAAGATTCTACTGTTCAGTATTTATAAAGATGAACAAAGTTTTATATCAAATGCATTAATAAAAACCTCAAAGATTCTACAATTTCACAATTAGACCTTCTATTGGAATATTATAATGGAAACTTACCATCTGAGGAACTCCAAAAATGACAATGTTTGTATACTGTGAAAAACTGACCTGTTTTGAAATAAAATGTCAAATTTAAAAATCAACTCTATATAAATGCACTTTTCATTCATGAACATGCATGTGCAGGGAAGCCAATCAGATTTTAAAAACTGGTGGCTAGATCAAATAGGTTCAAACCTTTTCCCCTAAGCTTTCAGGGACAACCTTCTCCCCTTGGCACTTGTATCAGGACAAAATCCTTTATTTATACCAAACAACTCTTTCCTCCATATACTGAGGATAGGTACAGAGTCCCCTGGTAAGGGATACAGAGGCTCTAGTGTGGGGAGGGCAATGATAAAGGAATAAATCCTTCTACCTTATTTATTGGAGCAAATTACTGTAACCAATTAAATAAATAATACATCTAAGGTGACCTTAAGATAGAATTTAAAAGCATGGGAAAAGAGAAATGGGACTGCCATTTTGCTGCTGGTTTGTATAGCAGCTGTTTAAAAATATAGCCCAGTAATTCTACTGAGTTACTCCACAGAAATATAAATGGGCATAAGAAGCATTTTAAACCTGTTAAAAGCCACAGTAAGATATTTATTTTCTCTAGACAACTAATGATTTGCATCCTGGGTTATTTGTTACATTTGCATACCTTCCATAAGTCTGAAATGTAAAAATTGACATCTTGATGAACTCCCTCTCTCCAGGCACGGTACCTCGAATACCATACTAACCAAGGATTTAATTCATAACCCACAGCTTTAAATCCAACTTTTGCAGCTGCAATTACCTACGTAAAGATAAACAAGTGTTTAATTTAAAAAAACTGTTTTCTTGTTATAAAATATTTGTGTGTGTGCGTGTGTGTATGTACGTAAATATGGTCTTAGCAATTTGCCCTAAAATACTTTGCCAGATTCTTCATCACAAATGTATGAGATTTATTGCACTTCGTAGTCTTTCTGCAATATTGTTAATAAATCTGTATAAATTATTAGTCTACAAAAATTATTAGTCTGCTGAGAACCTAATACTCTGACTTTCTTTACTGACTGTTAATGCTTGGGGGGGAAAACATGGAAATTAAGATTTACAAGCTTCTGGTTAAATTAAAAAAAAGTCTTGTAACTCCTCTGCCAACCAGCCTACTGAATTTTCACAGTACTGCAGTCATGAAGGAAGAGATTTGCCTTATGGCTTACAAAGAAAATTGAGTAGGCTTGTAGAAAATGATTTACTGTAAATAACTCATTCCCTCTCTGCCATTCTACCCACTTGTCTGCATGAAGCTCCTCTTCGTCTCATGTATGGAATATTTCTGCATTAAACAAAACAAAAAGTCAAACCCACATGGTTTAAGAGGACTGCCAGGTCATAACCCAGAGCAGCTGTTTAGGCCTGTAATAGCACAAGAAGACTGGAAAAGTAACAGCTCCAATAGGCTTCTTTTGATCCCATCTATTCTTTTTTAAGGACAAATCCTGAGATGAGGTAGCTCTCCTGTCTTACTCCCATTTTTCCCTTTCCATATTTTATTGTAAGATTATAATGTACACAGAATTCCAGATAACAAGTACACAATGGACTAGGAAACATGTGGAAGGAAAGGGAGGCCAAAAATATGCATCCCAGAAGGACAAAGTCACAACCACTAGACCTTATATTGTAATCGAGGAGTTTTATTGATCTATTTTATAAATGAGAGGTATAGTACTTTTCTTTCATGCCTTAAGAGCTCCAGAACAATTGTTAACATTACCACCTAAAAGCTTTTCAAAAGCTACTCTAAGAAAGACTTTCTGAATAATAATAAGCTGGATGTTTGTATCACTAGCAGGTTGATTCATTAAGTTGTGTGTGTGATTTTAAATTCTATCCTTGGCCTGAGAAAGATACAATAATGTACTTAAGGCAGGGCTGTGTGTCAACATGCACTTCACTGAAGAGTATTTTATTAAACAGGACTTGATCTACACTTACAATACGTCCATCACCGCTTCCTATGTCAACTAGCATTCCTTTTCTGCCTTTCAACATGATTAGGACATTTTCAATCTGCTTTGAAGTTGCAGGCACAAATGGCAGGCAATGTTTTCTCAGTGCTGGAGCAATAAATGGAATGGCTACAGAGTATAAGGCCACTAATGTCCCACCAATTATACCAGGGAGCAAAGCACCCCAATTCCTTTTCTTAGAGTCTTCATCAGCAATGGTCAAAAGTGTAACTTCTTGAGATGCACTGTCTTCAGCAAGTATTTTTGACATAACAAACACAAAACCTAGAAAAGGAAAAGTAGTATGTTTAGCCTGACAAGATATAGATGATATTTATACATTTAAGTCCCTGATTTAAACAAGAAAGCCTTTTCTTGGGTTTTCATTACTTGGTATCTTAACAGCATCCAAGCACATATTTTTGGTCACAAAGCAACATATTTCACCATTTTGTCCCTTAGCTAATGATTTTGAGAGGGGAAGGAACATTTACTGTAGCTATCAGGGCCAATCGAAAAATCTACCATTAAATATAATCCCTCTGTAAAACCATAGATAATTTACACATATCTAACACACCTTTCTTCTTCTATTTTCCCCACAACAACTCTGTGAGGGGAGTTAGGTTGAGGGAGAGTGACCAGCAGTCCCCCAGCTGGTTTTCATGGCTAAGGCAGAACTTGAACTCACAATCTCCTGCTTCTACCCTGATGCCTTAGCCACCAAACTGGCTCTAAATAAATAAAAAGTTTTGCTTTGGTTGAATAATAGACATATCATTGTTTTTGACAATGTAATGGAACAGTTTGGCCGTTAGCATCTTGTGTGTAGTATGTATGCATGTATTTATTTTATGTATATAACACCCATCTCTTCACTCTGGGCAGGCTACAAACATTAAAACTAATACACATTAAAATAATAAAAACAATAATAGTCTTTAGAGCAAAGTTGGTTAAAGAACAAAGGCTAAAGCAAGTTATTTTAACAGCTTCCTCTGGATTAGAGGCAGCAACGATAGATTGGAACATTTTTTTAAAAATCTCTTATAAATGATTTGTGGTTTCAATTAAAATTGCAATATTTAACATTTTATGTAGACTGGATTATAGTGGTGATGGGACGCCATTGGAAGAGCTGAGGGACAGATCATCATGAAAAAAAGTATATCGCTAGGAATCGACAACGACTTGATGGCACATAATCAATTCCATCAGAGTAAGCAGAAAATGCCCAAGGTACACTACTTGTCATTGTCTTACGGAACATATATCGTAGTATCCTTATCGGGGGGCGGGGGGATACAGTAGTGCGGGAGGAAAAAATGAGGGAAGCGCAAATTATTAATCGGCAATTCTAACTATTTGGACCTAGAAGCAAGCAAGCAAGAACCGTGAAATTGCTCCCTACCTGGAGAACTCCCTTTCGCTCTTGGCCACACCCCTTCGGAACAAAGGTGACAGCGCAGAACCCCCCCCCCTCCGAAAGCCTGCTCCTACATAGCGGAAACAGTTCTTCCTGCTCAAGTGGATCGTGCCATTATTTTCAATAGGGGCACTCGTGTTTTTCCAAAGAATAGCCCTTTTTCTGATCCGCGTTGAAAATAAAGGGCACCGAAAATTGTTAAAGCTTTCTCTGATATCATCATCATCACATGAAAAACCCAAGGAAGCTGTGCTTTTAAAATTATGTTATCCTTGGTACATTCCATTGTTTAACACGGGTAAAATCCGAATCGCTAGCACGTGGAGAGAAAAGTGGACGTATCGTGAAGTTGTGGTTCGGTGGTACTGCACGAATGTATGATTTGCTTATTTGAGATTGAGTGCATTATATGAAACCAGATAATAAATACGCAAAAAATCAATTTTGTAACAAGCCCAAGTGCCAGTGTAATATGCGACGGCAGAAAACACATTGCATGAGGTGGGAGCCTAATTTATTTTAGAATCTTGCATGATCTCCCTTTCCCAAGGTAAAAATAAAATGTTGGTAAGCTATTAAGAAATTATGATTTTGTATGTGCTTGGCAACCTTTCTCCTTTCCCTGAAAAAAATGTAACCAAAAGCACGTTTTGAATTTAAAATACTGTTCAGTTTCTCAACATCAAAATTAATGTTAGTGCAGTTTTTAAAATGTTTTTCTGATAGCAAAAAACGATGTGACTGAAAACATATTTTCCTCAGTTTTATGTTATAACCCATCATCTGTGAAGTAGCTTGAATTGCTGACTATCTCTACATTGCAATAAACATCCATTTTACCAAACTGCACAAAATAAATCCCTCTGAGCACCTTTAATTTCTATATAAGTTGTACTGTTCAAAATTCAGCTAATTATAGATGTGAAAAAGTTGGTTAGCTAAAAATATACTGCAGTCTTGTTATAGGTAAATTCTAAAAATCTGAATGTGTCTTGAGTTTTTTTCTGCGATCGGTTTAGTTCCATCTTTGGTAGAATATGAACAATATTTTTCAAATTTATAATTTTGTTTCAGTCTCTGGATTTTAACATCACTCTATATGATTTAGACGAGCACAACTCCTTGAGGAAGGCAAACTACGGTATAGTGAGAAAGATCATAGAGTAATCTATATAAAGACGGAACAGTCCTTGATGAAATTATCCAGATTCCGCCGCACCTGTATGCTTCTCAATTCGGCTTGGTGAGCTGTCTGAACCCACACGGTCCGCATTCATGCATATCCATACACTACTGGGCATGCATAGTGTTTTGCTGAAAGATTTCCCACAGAATAGAATAGAATAGAATAGA
>AZIM01001515.1:126183-136693 GCA_000516915.1 Ophiophagus hannah
ATACATACATACATACATACATACATAAAGGCAGAGCAGCTATTGCAAATACTGTTCACACTTCATGTGCTGAACTACAATTCCCATTCTGCACGTACCTGGAGATGATGGGAATTGTAATCTAACAAAGTGAACCCACATTCAGAAGGCTGTAGTATTTGATAACAATTATTTATCCTCAGCCTAATTCAGTACTAAGGCAATTTCCTAAATTTCTATGTCACCTTAAGGTAGAATTGTGCTGGTATTCATACAATCAGTTTTGCAGTTAGGAATCTTGTTTGGAGCCTGGATGTAATTTCACACATCTCAAAAGTAAACTAGTATTGTTCTTTGTAACTGCATTATCTCAAATGTTACATTAATAACTGGATTTAAGAACATTCTTTGTGAACATTACATTGTAAGCCTGTTAAAAATTCAATAGGAACAAAACAGGCCTGTCAGTTTTGGCTGAATGAGGATTTCATACTATTATAGGAATCAGTTCTGAACCCTTAAAAAGCATGGCTGCCTTTAAAATGAAGGCATTCCCATGACCCAATTTCTATTTAAGGGTTTTATGTCTATTTAAGGATCATAAATATGAGAGGTTAATATTATGAAAGACTGTGCAATGTTTTTCCATCTAGATGCGGCATCTTATGTCCAAATCACAATTTTAAAAAATACCACTGCAAAACTGAAAAGCCCTATTTGGTTTGTTTGAAAGTTCAGTGATATTTTATAAGGCCGGGGCGGGGGGGAGGGAAGAGAAGCAGTGTACATTCCACCAAGATTCTCACATGAAGGAAAAGAACTAGGTTAAAAATAAGAAAACTGAGAGAGGGTATAAAAGGGATGTTTCCTATCCCCATAGGTTAAAGCCAAACTGAACAACAAGGGCTGCAGCTGACAATGAAAGGAAACTTAAGTCTCCGGTGACAAATAAGACTCTCAACCAAGACAGGATGCATATGACCCAGCCACTGAGCCAAAGGGATATGGGAGGCAAACAAGCTGTGTTCTATTGTCTTAGCATATGCTTTACAGACATTTATAGAATTTGAGCTGACAATGAAATCACTCAGTTCGTTGTTCCTTCATGCAGCAAAGATGGGGATTCCTCAGCAGGTATTTTGGCAGCTGCTGGTTTTGGGACTGACAGTTCAGCCCAGTGAAGAGGCGGAAGCTTTGTGTTCTGGGACCACTTGCTACACACTGAATTTTGGACGGTTTAGTTGGATGGATGCTCAGCAAAAGTGCAAGGACAATGGGGGTAACCTGATGACTCTGAAAAGCCAAGAGGAGGCTTTGCTTGTCCCACAGCTGCTCACCAAGATGCCCAAAGGGGAAGCCGGCACAGTTTCGGAGGTAAGATTGTGGATTGGGCTTCACCGAAAGAAAGGCAAATGCTACGATAAACATCGGCCATTGAGGGGCTTCCGCTGGGTGACAGGAGGTGAGGACACCCAGTACTCTAAATGGGGACAGGAACCCCGGGAAACCTGCTTGTCAAATATGTGTGTTGCCCTTCAGGGGGCTCCCTCCTCATCTCAGGAACTGCCCTGGGTAGACAGCCTCTGTGGTAATGCAACTGCTGGGTTGTCAGGCTTCTTGTGCAAGTTCAGTTTCCAGGGAATGTGCCGTCCGCTCATACTGGCAGGGCCAGGCGTGGTCAGCTACAGCACCCCTTTTGGTGTAGCCACTGATTCCCTTGTAACTGTACCCTTTGGCTCCGCGGCTGAAGTGGCATGTGAGCCCCAAGGAGAGGAGATACCTAACACCTTCCTTGTGTGCAAGCCACAGCCAAACAGCAATGTCTCTGAATGGAGCAGCCCAGGTCCATTTTGTGCTTCACCCATTTATGGTTGCAGCTACAGCAATGGGGGTTGTGAACATGAGTGCCTGAATCAAGGCAAGGGTTTGTTTCAATGTGCATGCCGCTCAGGATACCAACTTGGAGGGGATCATCTTTCCTGTGTCCCTGTGGACTACTGCAGCTCCAATCCATGTCAAGGACAGTGTAAACCATACCCTGGAGGCTTCCAATGCCTCTGTGCTTCTGGTTATATTCTGGCTGATGATGAGCAGAGCTGCATAGATGTGAATGAGTGTAGTGCACTTCAACGTCCTTGTGAACAAATATGTGTGAATACCAAGGGGTCCTTCACATGTCGTTGCAACCTTGGCTATATGCCTGCTGAGTCTGACCACCAGGCATGCCAGGACATTGACGAGTGTGCGAGGAACACACCATGTGACCAGATTTGTGTAAATACTCATGGCTCCTTCCACTGCTCTTGCCAGCCAGGATACCAGCTGGAAGGTGTTAATAGCTCTTCTTGTCTTGATATTGATGAGTGTCAAGAAGAACTTTGTGAACATATGTGCATCAATCAAGTTGGCAGCTACCAGTGCTCTTGTAGGGATGGCTGGATTTTGGCACCCAATGGGATCTCTTGTCTCTTGGATCCCACCTCTTCAACATCCACTCAAGGAGGAGAATGGATTCCAACAGATACTCATCCTGCTTCAGAGTTACCAGCCCTGCTGACTGACCCTTCACTTCAATCTGAGCTAGAAGGAGTCTTTGCACCCCAGGATTACACCCTTCAGCCAGCTGTGGTCAGCAGTGCGCTGGAGGACAAACCCCATATCAGAGACGAGAGGATAGATAAGAACAGTCATGGCTCCAAGCAATTTTTATATCTTATCTTGGGCGGTGTGGGTGTTTTATTCCTGGTGTCTTTTGCCCTAGCTTGGGTCATCTACAGAAAAATAAAAGCCAAGGAGGTCAAGAAAGATTCTAAGAATGTCACAGATAATTACTCTTGGGTACAAGACCAAGGAGGGAGCAGGGCAGCAGGAAGCAAGGAGGGTTTGTAGTCAATGGTGTGATTTTGGTGTGAGAAGGAAGGGAAGGGAAGGTATACATTGCAATTGAAATTTTTAAAAACTATACACTGATAATTTTTTTTTCATGTAATATTTTGCAAGAGGACTGCTACAATTGCATCATCAAAACCACAAGGGTGAAACTAGAAATAAAACCTTTACAAGTAAATTTATCAAGATTTGTATCTCTGACAACAATGACAGATTTGACTTTGCAATCCATTTTATGTACATGCTGGTCGGTCAGTTGATTGTTAGATCAGCCTTCCCTTCTTGCCTAGGAAGCAAGTGGTAAATTTTTCTAAGCAGCAAATCTATATTTATGCCCACCTAGTTTTTATCTTACTACTCCAATGCCAACTTCATATCAATCCTTTCTTTTTAAAAAAAAATGATCAGGAGGAAGGAAGCATATTTCTTAAACTAATTCCAACAGAACCACTGTGATAACAGCACAGTTGAATCATCTTTCAAATTACTTTTGTTAGTTGTGAAGTCTTATATCCATTTTCTCCCTTGGGTTTAAACTAATTGTGGTCCATAGAAATCAGTTTGAATGGAATCAGAGGAATTGAATTCACAGAACTGAAATTTAACTTGTCTTGAATTGGCTGTACTTGGTTCAGTAAAAAGGTACTGCATGCCCGCTTAGACTTCAGATTCTGCTGTTTTGCTGCTCCCTCGAAGCTTTGCTAAATGTTATCACATTGTTTAGGGATGACTCAATCTCACTGAAACAGAAACAGCTGCAGTGACCAACTGGAGCTTCATCTATGCTTTCCATATCAGCTCATGGGGAGAAGGAGAAAAATATAGATGCCGTTTATGATCCAACCTATTTCTTGACTGGGTGCTTGAGGAAAACAGTTACTGGGGAATGTAGCAGAAATTTGAAACCATTTCGAAGTTAACTGTATTAAAGCTGAACATTGTTCAATAAAATGTGCTTTATACCTTATTCTGACAACATTGTAGAAAGATGGTAATAGTAAATGTTACAGACTGTCTCCATCTTGTACAGCTAGTTCTGAAATTTCTCTTTCAGGGCTAGTTCTTTGAAAATAACTTGATCAGTCTATGTGACCAACCCTGGGGATATTGTAACTACAGTAAATGTAAGCAGATTTCATTTTTTTATATTCAATTTGATTTCAGTATGCAGAGTGTATAGACTGAAAATGCAGTTGATATGGTAGGGATAAGGGTTTGTTGTCTCCATTTAAAGAGGCTCCATTTTCAGCTTATGCTGCTTTTTTCTTGGGACTTATGATCTCTAAAATAATAAAAGCTGGCTGGCTGATTTGAGGCCAGTTAGTCTCTCTCTGCCCACAACATCAGGCTCGGATGACAAGCTAGAAATGTGAAATATATATTCTTCCTGGCATTTTCCCGCAAGTGCAGTGTCCATAGAAAGGTTGATTTAGTAGTTTATCTAAATCACATTTTCTGCAGGGTTTTAAAGGCTGTATTTAGGGTGTTAGTGATTTTGAATTCCATAAATCAGCCTTAGAACATCTATTCACAAATATTTGATGAGATGAGGAAAATAAATCGTGAATATCTCCATAATTCCCTCCCCCAGCAAAAAGTATTTACAGAAGCATTTGATATTAGAACAATTTTTAGGCGTGGCAATTTTAATACTTGATTTGCAGCTACAGGCCCAGATTTCCCTCCGTCTCTTCTAACTGAAATATTTCTATAACTAATTGAATGCCTGAGATACACGTTAATTCAAGCAAACATTCTGTAGTTTTTGCTATTAAATCTACATCACTGTCCACTTTGATAACATTATTCAAGAATGGATTTGAAACAAAAGTAACCCGCTCTATTAGAAATCCCACTTGTTTCTATTAATAATTCCATTAGGACTAAATAAAACGGCTTAGTCTGGATTAAACCATGCATGTAAGATATTGAGTCTCACATTACCACAAACTAACTTAACATAATGAGTTTGCCATAGCCTACCAGATACATCCTGTTCTTAGCATGCAGAGGAAAACTTTGTTCCTATTGTTATCATCTCTGCTAAATCTAGTGTTAAATCAAGAAAGCCATAGTAAAATTCAGAAGTCTGACTGCCTGGATATTTTAAATAGATTGTTTGTCTTATCTTATTTTTGTACAGTTGCTGGAAAGAGAGGAAGATGAAAGAGTGATACTTTAAGTGCATGATACAACTAACAACAACTTAAATCCAGATGCCTTAATATATGCAATTATGATACAAATAAAGGATGCTCAGTTGGGAAGCATGATAGGTAACCTTATTTTTTGGCACAAACTGATTTATAATATTTTCATAACAAAAGAATAAAATCTACCACTCATTGGCCAATGGTGAAATATTCTTTTTCCATTGTGGAAAAACTGAGTACATAGGTCTCCTCTAGACTGTACAAGATATAACACAAAATATTAATATCCTATGTAGAAATTTAGAGACACTGAGATCTGAGTCATGTAGTCATTTCCTTTTAAAAAGACTGATTATATGTATGCAGTCTTGAAAAGCATATGAACTGTAATACTGGAATCAATATTCTATTATAAAACATGTAATATAGATGTCCCTTCAGATTAATTTCCATTAAAAAAATGTAGGCTAAAGGTTAGCAAGCTGCACCTATTTAGATATTGCTGGACTTCAACTCCCATAAGCCCCTAGCCATCATGGCTTCAATGATCAGAGTTGGCATGATTTTGAGGCCAACAAAATGTGAATTACGACAAACTGTCCACCCTGCTATAGACCTATAGGAAACAGGAGAACACCAGGAAGGGCTTGGCAGATAGCAGCAACTAGCCAACCTGTGCTGACCTCATTACCTAAGCAAGGTCAACCCATATAATGTCTTGGATGAATGGGAGCTGGGTGTGAAGAGACTCGTCATTGCAGTGGTAAAACAAATGTTGAAGAAATTAAAACAGCTGCATACCCAGCAGAAAGCAATGGCAACCCACTTGGCATGAATGCAGTCATCAGGACAAAAAAATGAGTGCTACATTTGCCATCCCTATCTTGCCTTATATATTGCTTGTGTCTATCAGTTTGTCTGTCTACCTGCCTGCTTAGTTTTATCTGGTGTGGGAAATTCCATAGAAAATGAAATCTCAAAATGGTGTGATCAATTTTTTTTTCCTTTCTTTTCTTCTCCTTTTTATTTGTGGCTAGTATAACATGGTTTCAGAATAAAAACAATAAAATTTCCCCTGCTTTGAAGACTCTGTAACTCTCGTGCTTATTTCTCTTACCCACCCAGCTTTGAGCTAGAGCCAAAGATTCCTGGGAAGAGCTAAATTCAGAAGGGTCCACACCCTTCTCTTTAATAAATGGGCATATTCAGGTACATGAAAATTAAAGAAAGAGAAAACCTCAAAGGTTCTCTAATTGTTTGTTTGTTTGCTTTATTTTTTTTAAAAAATCTCAGCTTTATTACTTCAGAAGCACAGGCAGTCCTCGACTTACATACCATTTGCTTAGTGACAGGGGTGGGATTCAACCGGTGTTACTACCAGTTCGGTGACTACGATTCACTTAACAGCCATGGCAAGAAACATCATAAAATGGGGCAAAACTAACTTAACAATTGTCTCACTTAATCTCAACAGATATGTTGAGCTCAATTGTGGTCGTAAGTCAAGGGCTACCTATAACTCAAGGTAAGATTATTACACTTCTTCTTCCTCTTATCCCCGCCCCCCCACATACAACAAATGGATACAAATATAAATAAAATGATGGTTGAGCCCACAGTAATCCAGATTACTGATCATTTCTTTCTTCCAATGAGACAAATATCTTATCTGCCAATAGTAATTGGTCTAAAGAGTCTCCCCTCACCAAATTTACTTACGCTAATACTTCAACCTGCAGTGTTATAAGTGGGCCCACAACGGAAATGCATCAGACTCCAGGTGGAGACATCCCTTGGCAACAGAAGAGATCTTATAAAATTAAACTGCACTGCGTCTAATGCATATGTATCCTAGTAAACCCAACACTGTGCACTAAACTTAGCACTTTGGGTTTTAAAAGTTTACCTGCTGCAGGAAGATAGTTGTTGCCCCACAGGCTATACATCTAATTATTGCATTCCAAACAGGGTGAGGCTTAAAGGACAGTTTCCAGGAAAAGATTGTCAGTTTTCCAAATGTGGGGGTTGGTTAGTCTGTCACCTTGGTTTTCATGTGGTTGATTTTCAGCATTTTGGATAGATAATGCAGTGCAAGTGTTGCAGAGCCACTTGAGATACAGACAGAATAGCAACACTGTCAGCATATAGAAAAATGGAAATTGGTTTACTAAACAAAAGAGGAGATGAAATTCAGTTCTAGTAAGAGCCTGAACAATAACATTGCCTGAAAAAAAACTTGTTTTTAAAGAAACATATTCATATAAATCAGAGGTATGAAGATTCAGAGTCTTAAGTCAGCATTATTGGCTCTCTGTCAGCATAACTGGATTTCTTACTATGCTATCTCTGCCTCAAGGGCCCAAGAGATTTTCTGCAAGACCTCCCAATCTAGGTAAGGCCAGACCAGCTTGCCTAAACTTAGAACAAGCCTTCCTAAAGTTTTTCCTTCCTAGCTAACCTATAGTAAACTTCTACCACAATGCTATCACATATTTTTTTCCACTCCTGTTAATCTTATCCAGATGCTTTCAACATTCTTCAACATTCAGGGGCATGAATTTCTTCACAGACATACAGCTTCTTTACTATTATAAAACTATTTTGCCTCTGTTTTTGCTAAGATCGTTTCTTTAAACCAAGTCAGATCAGCACACTTGCATTGCTCCTTTTACCTCCCCCCCACTTCTTCAGGCTGCCACTGGCCAGATCAAGGTGAGCAGCCCTTTAGTGATGATAGACTACACTTAATATATTGTAGAACAGGGGTGTCAAACTCAAGTCGTCATGGCAGTATCACGCGATGTATTGGAACTTTTCCCCCCTTCATTAAACCGGGCAGGAGCATGGCCAGCATGTGACGCATCTGGCCCACGGACCTCGACTTTGACAGCCCTGTTGTAGAAGGATGGGAGCAGGCCAATAAAAGAAGGTAAAGTAACATTTCACGTGAGTTCTGAGTGACATTAGAAATATAGCACAGCAACATCATGTTATCAAAATCTGGTCAACATTCACATTTGCAAAGGAGCAGCTTCTGCTCAAACTATGCAATTTTGCCCTGCACACTCATTACTTAAAGCATTCAACAGTATTGAACCTTCCTGTATATTATCTTTTCCCTTATGTATCTACAATCCTTTGACTGATTGTTCCAAATGTCCCTGCCAAATGAAGTGACATAGCTACTGGTGTATGCTAAAACAAGGTTTTTTTGTTTACAATTTTCTGAACTTTTAGCCTTTTAACATTTTAAATTAATTTTAATGATTCATTTAAAAGTATCACGTTCTCAATGGCTTCATATTTGTTACTGTCATATTGTATTTTACTATTAGATTGGTAAGTCACCCATACAATATTCAGTACAATGTCTTTTACACAGATGAAGTCCTTCTTATTCTGAACTTTAACTAACCTTCAACTGTGTGTATTTACATTTTCTTTTCTTTATTTTATTTGTTGTTCTTTTGTTGTATTTGCAGATGTTAGTCACCTTGAAGCTTCAGCAATAAAGATATACTTCCTAAAACCAATGGAACAGATAACGTTATAAACAATCTAATAGTAAAGTACATGCCTTGTCTACAACAAGTCCAGGGATTCCTAGGATCTTCAAATAGGTTTTCCAAGTATCAGGATTGATAAAAACATTCCTACTCAAAATCTTGATGAGTATTGATATAGTCACAGACATTGTTAGGCAATCTTGATGAGTGGCGGTATAGTAGCAGACATTGTTAGGCAAGTCTAACCACCCCCATCTGATGTCCACCAGATGTGCTTAACTGCAATCTCATCAGACTGAGCCAGTCAATATGCTAGCAGGCTGACAATAATGGGTTTTAATCTGTTACATCTGGAGCAAACGGGCTGGAAGATCAGGCCTGAAATATTGAAGTTGATTCAACCTAATCCGATCTCATACGATTTACGATTTTCTTCAACTGCACAGCTATGCATTGATTGCACATTGTGAAATAACAGAGCAGGGAAAAAATACTAATCTCTTCCAATCCAGGAATCAGAAATTTGGATTTGCCTCACAAAATTACAGTTCCTGAAGTGGCTTTTGCCAGCAATGTCATCCATATGATTAATAACCTAGAATTCGCTTTTAATATTTTCAACAATGGGCTGAGATTTTGCTTTTAGAATGGCAAAAAAAAATTACTTAAGAAATGTCTAATATATCCCAGTAAATCCTCTCTTCTGGTTTAGGTTTCTGCTCAAGGACCAGGAAATAAAGTATAACACCCCTAGCTATGTATTGAATTATTGTTCTGGCAATTTATTATATATCTTTTTCAGCTGAATTAACTATGTGTATGTCTTACAGAAGGTTATAACAGAAACAGGGTTCTGTAAAATTTGAAGACTGGAATCTGCAGCTGGCAATCAGCTGCTCACTGCTAATATCTGTTCTACACAGTGTCAGAACATGAATTTAGACATGTTTAATTTCCATATTCCATAGTCGATGTGAACTTAAATGGACTCTGGGGGATGGCAGAGGACAGGAAGGCCTNNNGGAATGTTGTCCATGGGGTCATGATGGGTCAGACACGACTTTGCGACTAACAACAACAACAAATTTCCATATAATGCCCCTATGAAAAGATGAAAATTTAAAAGGTAGAATACTAATGAAAAGGTTTCCTGGAGATCCTATGTACTGACATGAAGGAACCATATATCTTGCAATCATCAGATCTATGATATTTCTCACTCAGTCTATGGATACAAATGTGCAAAATATTTCTAGACAAAATTCTGGTGAGTTCCATACAAAAAATCTGCAAGATCAAGAACATCCATTTTTTTAAATTTAATGAGCGAAATGCTATACAAATCATCTTCAACTTACAACCATTCATTTAGTGACATTTGAAGTTACAAGGGCACTGAGAACAGTGACTTATGACCATTTTTCATACTTACGACCACTGCAGCACCCCTGGGAAGATTGGGAAGTTGGAAAAGGAGGAGAAGGAAAGGGAAAAATCGCGTCTATATTTTGATCAAGGAAACTATTTGGTTGGCTCTGGGAGTTGAGCTTTTTATAAGATTGTTACCAGTACACTGTGTGCACAATTATTAGGCAAGCTGTATTTTTGAGGATTAATTTTATTATTGAACAACTACAGTGCTCTCGGTCAATCCAAAATGTTAATAAACCTCAAATCTGAATATTTTTTAAAAATAAAATATTTAAAAAAGTAAAAGTGAGGTTATGGCTTTCCTAGGTGAATATCTATGTGTGCACAATTATTGGGCAACTATTAGTGTGCAGAATTATCATGCAACTAAATGAAAAATGAAAATTTTCCCATCTCGCTCATTTTTTTCATCTGTCAAAGTGAGAATAAATAACAAACAACTCAAAATTTACAAATAAACATTTCTGACAGTTCAAAAAAAAATCAGTGACCAATATAGCCACCCTTCTTTTCAATAACAGTCATAAGCCTTCCATTCATGGAGTCTGTCAG
>AZIM01001516.1:10525-24052 GCA_000516915.1 Ophiophagus hannah
AACCTGCTGAATACCACCTCTGGTTTGTTTACCTTTGAGCTTCTGGGGGAAAGGCAGATGGAAATAATGGGGCACTTCAAGCAAGGTCTTGTGACATTTTCCCACTACATACACAATTTTAAAAGTAAAGTGAAAGGGCTCTTTTGCTTTACATGGCTCTGAGCTTCTCGTCCAGCACTTTAAGAATCTGAAAGAATTTTCCAACTCCTGGAGCTATCAGGTGAAAGCCTGAGGTGACACAAAAGCTTCCATAATCAAAAGCACCTCATCCAAAGAAAATGTGGTTGCTTGCATAGGCTATGAATGTTTACTACTTTCAGAGATCTCTTTAATTTATTATTATTGCTGAACTGTCCTAAGCATTTGTAGCAGAAGAGAAGAAACATATCTTGTAATTTAGTTTTCATTGTCCAGTTCTATTTCTCTCATGCATGGATGCAACACATGGCTACATTTCAGTCTCTATGAAACAATCCCATACACCCAAACTGAATCCAATTTGCACTAAACAATTCCAATGGAGTAGTGAAATATGAGTCAATGCTAGGTATGGTCTAAAAACCTCCAGATGAGAATACCTCTGAGAGCTTTGTTTGACAGATTCTTAATATAGGTGTTTACATTTTATCTGTTCCTCAGGGCTAAATTGTAATTTCCCAAATTCTCAGCCAGCATGTTCAGGATGGATTAGGAAAATCTGATTTGATTGTTAAAATCAGGAGTAAAATGGGCTAATTTTTCTATTTCTGCATTCTATTAAGATTTCTCATGAACTAGAGGAATAACAGGGAACCTGTGCCCATTGATGCATTGATTATGCTTCTATTGAATGTCTAAACATTTTCACAGGTTCAAGAAGGCATCTTTTAATATTTTTTTTCCTTTTTCAGTTCTGAATAATTTTGATCTATGATCAGGCAAACCTGGATAAAAGAAAGAGAATGTTATATTGTATTTGGGAATAAATTATAAAATATTTAAGGCTGGTATAAGAACATCTTCAAGGGAGATTGAAAAGTCAAAGTGCCATCTGTGGCAGGGCAAAGCCCAGCCCCTTTTTATGTGTCTTACATGGGCACATCCTTGTAAAAAAAAAAGTGTGTGTGGGGGGTGAAGCTTTGAACAAACCTCTTGTCTTTCTTGACTCTTTTTGCAGATTCCCTTGACTACTATGGATGAAAACTACATGACTCAAAAGTAAAGTAAATGCTTACTTCGGTAGAAACCTCTTAAATCATATTTGTAAAATTTCTTTACCTTTGATAGTTAAAAAAAATACTTGGAATTAGTTCTTAGCTGTCCCTTGAGATTTATGTGCCACCATTAGGAGGAGATAATGATCATCACAGCTAGAAACATTGATCCATGTGCTGTTTTAGCTGTTTCTATACAATAACCAGTATGGGGTGGCAAGACAGAACATCTAAAGCAATAGTTTTTGGATCCTAAAACAATGATTAATAAGCCAAATATTCTGTATATTTGTATCTATGAAATATAATGGAAGGCTAGAATTAATTTAATTTGCTCTATGTGTATTTATGAGGAGGTCTTTAAAAATGACACTACTTCGGATGATCAAGACAAGTTCTAGGAAAGTCTAGGGAATGTCTGGCTTTTAAGAAATGTCTGAAATTTCAGTTAAGTAATGAGAGGTTTGCTGTATTACTTTCATAGCCAGCATTGAAAACTGACTTGTGTGCATGCAAATGCAGCCAGCTAGTCCTAAATAAGTTCTATTTTTAGCATATCTGTCAGAGAGGGCATGATTGTCTGCTGTATTGTTTATAGGGACCTCCCAGAGAGTCTAATAATACAAGTCTATCAGGCTCACTCTGCAGTCAATTGGTAGTGATAGATAAAATAAACACAGAAAAGAGGAAACAGCACAATTTCAAAACCAATCACCACTGCTATTAGAATTGTGCTTAAAAATTCTTCCATATTTTGCCCAGACAGAAAATGGTCAGGGTGTGTGAGGGTGGCGAGCTCACAGGTCCTCCTATCCCTCACTTATTTCTTCATTGTCTTGTAGATGTGGACAAGATCTAAAGTAGAGTGTCTGGCCAACATTTGTAAAGCATGTTAGAATTATCATTCCCCTGTTCCAAATTGTTTCCAATTTTTTTTAGATGCAAAATGGAGGAAAAATCATCAGGTATCCTTTCTACCATCTTTATTTTGCTGTTATGTACAACATAACATAAGGATTGAAGCTGGAATATCCAAAGGCCACTTCCTTTGGAACACACAAACACACACACACACACACACACACACACACCATCCTTATAGAGAATGTAAATTGCAAGAGCCAATCTGGGTTAGTCACCAGGACCAGAGGTTTAGTCTTCCGAGTTTTTGGACTCATTCTTCTTTCTAGAAACTGTAGAGAGAAGTTCCCTGATGATGGGCTCCAGCATGAGTCCAAAAGCTTGGAAGATTACACCTCTGATCCCAGTGACCAACCCAGATTGGATCTTGCAACATTATCCTGGGACACATATATTTGCATTCATTTGTGAGAATGTAAATCATTGCCTGTAATTGATGTCTTTGCCTGGTTTTTGTCTGTTTTGTTTTGCCAATTAATTGGAGTTTTTTATGCTTGCTAACTAAGCTATTGAATAAACAGTTATATTTTTTGCTAGCTGAATTAAGTTGCTTGAGATCTGCTCTAATCTGGATATAGGGGTTGCCTGGAAGTGTGTCGGTTCTGCCTTACAACAAAACTCATCATGGTGAGGTTCTCACCTCTGAGATTCTAGAGGCATGTTATTCCTCACTTACAAGAAATTATTAAAGATTTCCATTAAAAGTAATGTATACTTTTTGGTTTTGCAAAGGTTACAAAACCAACTCCAGAGCTATGGGTTTCCACAACTCAACATCAGAGGCATACCCTTGACTTGGGACAATAGCGAGTCTTCTCAAGAATGCCTCTCTTGCCAAAGTTGTTCTAAGAGCATAACACAAAATCATCCAGGAACTCATAAGACATTTCAGTACAATATTCAAGGACATGTGGGTTTCTTTCATATACAGGCAAAAGTCAAAGTGGGTGAAAATGGGTCAGATAATAAAGAACACTAAAGCTATATTTTCCAAAAAGCATCTGCATAATCCTGAAGACATCTGAAGAAATGTTCTTTGAACAGAAGAGTGAAAAGAACTTTTCAGGGTACATGAGAGTTGTTAAGTCTGGTGGAAACTAATTTTCTGCCTATAACAACTGCCAAGCATGGAGATGAAAGTATTATAGAAAGTATATTATAGTTATTGTTTTACCACCTAAACAATTTGCCATCAGTGAAGGAAGAACAATTCTACTTTGTATCAGATAACTATAGGATAATTTTAGGTCATCTGTTCACCAACTAAGTCTGAAGCTTAGGAGGAACTTGCAGCAACAAAATGATTCCATACTTATAAGCAAGTCTCCAAGAGAATGGATGAGGAGGAACAAATTCAATGTTTCAAATGGTCACATTAAAGTCCAGACTAAAACCCCATTGAAATGTTGTGGTGCAACCTGAAACAAGAGATTCATACGATAACCCTTAAATGTATTGAGTTCAAATGGTTTGTTATAGAGGAATGAGTCAAAATACTTACACAGGAAAAACTGATTATTAACTATAGGAAGTGTTTTGTTGCAGTTATTGTAGCTGGAGGCCACCAACCACTTACTGAATCTAATAGGATGATTATGTTTCCACACTGGCACATTGCATTTGGATAACAGTTGATGAAATAAATGAAAACATCATCAAATGTTGGTGTCATTTGCTCATGCAAATCTCATTTTATGGATCAGTAGGAACCATACAAAGATCTGATAATATTCAGTGGTAAAGATGCCAATATTCAAAAAAATTAAAAGACGAATATTTTTTCTTGGAACTGGAAACACAACCTCATCGTATCTATTACAGTATGAAGGGAAGAATAACTGAATAGAGTTCTATGCTGTTATGGTTTTGGTAGCCTTAGATTCAATTAAAATTGGATTTAGATTCATTATCAAGGTTAGCAAATGGGGCTTAACTGAAAATACTGTAAGAGTTTGAGAGAAATTAACAAAACTGGAATAATTGTCTTTCTCCTTAATAAACAGGCCAGTGACAAATTATGTTCTACACACAACAACTAACCATGGAAGGCTATTCAGACATTCTCTGGAAGGTGGGCAGGAATTTCAATGCAACCTTTCAATGCAACAATCCAACTCCTTCCTTATACAGCTTGGCTTAAGGTGGAGGAGCAAGTGAAATACTTTTAGTTTCCCTTTTGGTAACTATTTATGTTGTTATTATTTAAATTTTAGTTGGCCTAATTTTATGCTCTGATCTGCTGATATTTCCACTAATGTTGTTTTTGCATACATTCCAAGTTTTAGAATTGACATGGTCAATATTTGTCTCTGTAGTTGTGCATGAGTGTGCATGTTCTTTTTATTCTATTAATTCATGTTGAATGTTTAATTTGGATACCACTTCCTGGGGACAGAGATGAATAAAACATAATTATGTTTGTGTCATGCACTAAAAAAGACCCAAGCTAGGTGGCAATCTTGGCTGATTGGGGAAAAGCTAGGCAAGGTCGGAATTAGTTACTAGTTAGATGGAAAACCATTAGAAAATCTCAAGGCTGGAGATTTGATTGGCAAGTTGTAAAAAGCACCCTAGAAGAACATCACTCTAGAAGTAAACATTGATTCCAATGTCTCCCTTTGAAGGGAAATTACCCAATAGTACCAGGACAGAGTGAGTGGGCCTTGGGAAAATTTGTAGTGGGTTACTTATGGTGTATTACAGCTTTCCCCCAAACAGATATACTTCTGTTGAATGTTGTCTTCTAATAATATTTACCATAGAACATAATAGTCACAGTTTAGAGCAGGTTTGTCAAACTCCCGGCCCGTGAGCTGGATGCATCACGCACTTTCGTTTAGCGAAGGGGAAAAAATCCTATATGTCACGTGATGCTGCCATGACGATGTGAGTTTGACATCCGTGGTTTAGCGGAAGGGAATCTGTGTCCCCTGGACATTGCTGAACTGCAACTCATAATAGTCGTATTTAATATGTCAGTCCAGGGCTAAGGAGTTCCATGCAGGCACTATATTTGTAACCCCGCACAGTCTAAAAGACCTTTTAGACTTTGAATCTGCAAATGTCTAACATACCCTGGAAAAGCATAGGAGAAAGTAGGGACATTGCAAAAGAAATTACCTCATCCTGGGAGATGGGGGAGGAGACAAGCATGGGAAAGAAACTCAGAATAACCTACCTTAATTGCACTAGATAAAAGATGATGTTGGACAATTGTTTTGACAGGCTTTCAAGGTTCTATTACAATACTCTATGAGCAGTAATGATCTTTGCAGAAACGCAAGTGGATTTTGTTTCCTGAATATGTATGCCTTGAAGGGCTTGGACAGAATCCCAAACACTGAACAGCCCTTTATCACTGCAGGGCCAGAATATTTTTCAAAAATGTCTCCTCTGGACCCTAACTTGATTTATTCACAACAATTCTCAAAGATGATAAACAACTATTTAATTGTACATAACTCTGTTTATGGCTGCGACATGTTTCTTCTTGGTTATGAGAGGCTATTAATTTCCAAAGAAAAATAGCTAAAATTTATTTTAAGGAATATGACATCTAAACACTCAAAGAAAAAAAAGATTATAGTAGCTCTTACAAAATTCCCATTTCAACAATTTTATTGGTGACTGTAACAAAACGTGCTTAGCGGTGAAACAGCTTAGCTCACAAAGGTTAGGTCATAAATGTCCTTGCTTTTCTCCCATCACTTAGTCCTCTGAACAGAATCATAGCATTTGCTAAAATTTAACATGACAAATTGATCCACGATGCCAAATGTTAAATTGAAAAAGGTATTCACCTCTTATTAAACAACTTACTGGAAGTACATTCTGTTTTGTCTAAGTAGACACTATACATAGCACTTATCCTCCCATTAGCTAAGGATCTTCAGATCTCCTACTATACCATCAAGTTTCAACTTTCAGCTGAAGCATCTAAAACATGGGTCCCCAACCTCCAGTCCATGGACCGGTACCGAGCTGCGGCATGCCAGAAACCAGTCCATGCAAACAAGCAAAGCCCCATTCACGAGATGCAGGCAGCACATGAAACCACGCCCCCTCCGGTCCATGGAAAAACCTCTCTCCACAGGACCTGGTGCCCAAAAAGTTGGGGGGGGGGCACTGATCTAAAAAATAAAACATTAGCAAGAAAAAAATGTCGAGGGTGTGTGTATGGGAGGAAGGAAGAGTAACCACACCTATTAAAAGATATACAATGTTTGTAATGATTTGCTGAAGTAGAAACCTTTCAGGAGAAAAGACACTCAAAGGAATTTGAGGTGAAATGAAAGAATGCCCCTGCTTCTGGTTTTTGGAAACAGCCTTTGAAAAAAATCAAATGCTGATTATGTCTTCTGTCAACTTCTCTTTTCCAAGCAGTGGAGAAGGAACTACCTTCCAGCTCCATAAGCAACTGAACTTAGATGGTGGTAATTCCCGAACTAAGATGCCACCACATAGTGGTATACTAAAAATGAGGTTTCAAGAAAGAAAGAAAAAGAACATTGTCTTCTCCATTGCATTGTAAACTTTCAGTAGACTGCTGTTTTCCCACTAAATAGCTATTTGTAGCTCAAGTATGACTACTTACAGTGTTATTTTCAGCTGGGTTAGGGGCTGGAGAGAATGGTGATATTAAAACAAAAATTGAGGTCAGTGCTGGAGGAGTAGGAATTGCCTGTCTTTGGAAGTTTACATGAATCTTTGAAAATATTCCTTTTGTATTGGGTGCAGTGGGCAGGCATCAGATCTGAATTTTTCTTCATTAGAATCAGGCAGCAGCTGAAGAAGTTCTTCAGAGGTGCAGGCAGAATGAATAATAACAAAAAAACCCCTCACAAATAATGCAGAACAGTTTCATCAATTATAGATGTTACTTATGATTTCAGACTGAAGTACAGAACTTGGAATTTGCTGCTATTTTCTGATTTTTATGTAGTGTTTTTCTAATGTTAGAATACTTTAGCCAGAACAAGAGTGAGGCCTAAAGATTCCTGGAAATTGCTCGGCCTTCTTTTGAACTTGCTGGATGATTTTATGTTGTGCTGTGGGGAGAGATTTTTGACAGGATGGCCACTCTTGGGAAGATTCACAGTCGTTCCAGATTCTCCCTGTTTCCAGGAGACAATTCCCTTGATTGTAGAGCAGTGTAATCCTACAGGTTTTTTTCCTAAACCTTTTTCACCAGGGTTCTTCAGAAATTTACTTTCTGTAAAATTATGGCATATGTGTAGAATCTATGTGATATAATGAGGCAATCCAAAATTTGTGAGATTCATGCAAGTCAGGGTTACTTCAAACCAGTCCTGGGTAAATCCTTCAAGGTAGGCAGGGCCAAGAAACAAGCACAGCAGGGATTCCCAAATGTAATTTATTAATGTAGGAATAGCAAATATAGCAGAATCTTGAAAACCGATTTTTCCTCTATTCCATCTTATATCAAAGTTGAACCAACATTGTTATTGAATTCTCTATATTATACATTCTGTTTAACTGGTATTGGGAGAATAGTTGCTGGTGCCTAGCTACCTTATTCTTTATCAGCAGAGTAGAACATATTCTATAGTTACGCTTCTTAGTCCTTAAGTCACTAGACCTAAAGCATGCTGCTAATGATCCTTCTTTTCTTTCTAGTGGTTTTCCCACAGGTGCAGATCCATTTTTTTTGATCAACTGAATGTTGATCTTTGGTTGTGACAAGAATTGACTGACTGGCTTGGTGCCCGAGCCTGAGATTATGGGCTGAGAAAGAGTGACTGGCCCAAAGTCACCCAGCCAGTTTTCAGGTCTAGGGCAGGACTAAAACTCACAGTCTCCTGGTTTCTAACATGAAGCTTTAAACTGCTAGGCTAAACTGGCTCTCATGTTGATTATGACTTTCTTTTGGTATCTGCACTTAGAAGCCCATCTAATTAATAATTCCTCACATGTTGAACTTCCCATGACTCAAGTTATATTGGGAGTGATTTAGCAATTTTAGAAGTAAATCTTCCAAACTAGAAATGCTGGTCTGGACTTGAAACTGGTGTATGTCTTCTGGAATCCCATGCCTGAAACACCATAAATCAGGGATCCCCAACCCCAGGGTCATGACCCACTACTCGACCTTAAGCCAAGTGCACTTGTACCCCTATTTGCATGAGCAGTGGGCAAGCACATGCATGTGCACATGCCCTCTACTCACACAAATGGAGCTACATGCATGCTTGCCCACCACTCATGCAGAACCATCTCCTCTTCTCCCCCCTCAGCTTGTACGCAAAGCTCGAAAGGTTGGGGAACTCTGCCATAAACTACCAAACTTTGATGCTATTTGTTACTTATATGTCTGTATTTAAAATTTCAGCTATCCCTATTCTATGCTCCTGCCAGCTGCAATCTAAATTGCTATAGGGCAAACTTGTCCACACTGAGCTACTTTGGCAACAGTTTGCAAGGTATTTAATCTGGACTGCAGGTTACCACATATCCCCATTGGACAAATTCTTCTGCTGCTATGGCATTCCATCCTTTTTTTTTTTTTCAGAAAAAAGATAGCTATTCCCCCCGCCCCCTATAGGCCCATGAATTTGTTTGGGATATCTGGAAATGGGGGGTGAAACTCCTTTATTTTAGGTGAGAGAGGAGGAGGAGGAAGAGAATTGGCCACATGTTCAGCCAGATGCTTAGATTGGATCTGGCATTTTTATCCACCTATGGAGTCTATCCCCAGGACTTGGGAGAGGTAGATATAGATGTTTGATGGTGTTAAAGGTATCATTGCAGGATGTAAGCTGTTCTGAATAATGCTGACTTTTGCAATTGACTGGTGATGCTTTTGTCAATGCTGATGGTGTTCAAGTGGTGTTCCAGTTGTTTTGGTGTTGCATCCTAACCATCTATTACTATAGAAATTCTATTCTCTTTGTATTTTGTTATGTTCGCCAGTTCTTTTTCTGGTTTTTCAGGTCTTTCTCAGACAAGAACACTAGAAACATCATAATAAGGAAAAGTGTATTTCAGATGTGGAGCAAAAAAAATGTACCCTGAGGTCACTTTGAAGGGGAATAGGGGATTAATAGCAGGCAATTTAGTCAATCTCTGCCTTCCAGAAACAGTTTACTGCCCCTCCTGGCAAGGGGGCAACTGGGCAGTGTGAATATGCCTTTTTTCTCCCATTCTATACCAGTAGTACTAACATTCAGTAGCAGAAAATATGCAAAAATTAAGAAATTTTGAAGGATTAAGATTCTTTTTTATAAAACTGTATTTCAGAAATCACATGGTATTATCACATGAATACTATGTTAAAAGTGAGAGTTGGGGAAAGAACAGAAAAAAGCAGTGAAGGATAAGAATGGAAAGTTATAACTGATAGTAGTTTAAAATCGACAATCATCAACCAACATATTTTGTTACTGAAAGTGAAAGATAAGACAGTCTCTTCCCCTATTCAGAGTAGAAGATTTAATTAGATGGACAATGGGCACTGCTCACCTTTTATTTTTCTATGCTGGAAAGTGATGAATTAGATTACATAGTAGATTCCATGGCATGTGTAGCTTGTTTGATTTAACATCTAAAACTAGCACCGCTGCCTCAGTCTTCCTAAATTTAAAGACTTCTTCAAATTTATTAATTACAAACACTAAATGACTTTAGCCTGGTTTAGCCAAAAGATTATGCATTGAGGTAACTTCCCAATGTGTAATGGTGAAATGTAACTACTTACTTTCTCAGGCAAATGGTACTAATAATAACATTTTTATAACTGATTATTGGTATTAAAATTGTAGTACTTGATAGTTCAATTCTGTCCTTTGTTGTATATATGTTCTATACTTGTACATATCAAATTATGCATGTATATGTATATAGATGTGGGTATCTACAATTTATTCTTTTTCTCCCTTCTAATATAGTGCCACTGGAAATTGCCTAATATTAAGAGTCAGAAGGATTTTATGTTGGAAAAGAGGAGAAAAATATAAAAAGTGAGCTGGGAGGAAAACTGACATTTACATTATACAGGAGTACTGAGGTAAACAATACTTTGCATGAGGTCTGGTTGGCACAAAACTGATCAAGAGCTTACCCTTATTTTATATTTTTGTTTCCTTATAAAAGTGATTGAGTGGAACATGTATTTTTAAAAAGCATGATTAATTTAGAATCTTGTTTGGACAAATCTAAACAAGATTTTACAAAACTATTGAAGCAAAGATATTTGGGGAAAACACCAGAGGAGGCATAATATGAAAGCAAGGAGCAAGAAAACTAGCTTTTATTTTGATCTATAGGTCAAAAAGTTTGCTATGTTCAACATTAGCCTTTCAATGTAGCTACTGTGTATCAGCAAACTTTGATGGTAGAGAAACGATTGCTCTTAGGAGCCAAAACAGTTTGGAAGAACTGAATGTTAATATTGCTTTAACTTCACACATCTTTGGTCAGAAATGCTTATTCGGTTAGACTATCAGTAATTAATAACAGCCTGAAAATAAGGGTTGATTCACATAACATCAGATACAGTGGTTTCTTCACTTATGGAAGATCTCTATTTCTGGTGAACAGGCCCATTTACAGACCTGCTACTAGACAAAGTTGCACACATGTTAATATTTTCTTTGCCAGAAGATAATCGCAAACTGTATGGATTATACCTGTTCTTCATTATGCATCTGTATATCCTGAGGAACAAACTGGACATAATTGGAGATATTCCCAGTCATATTGCTTTACTTGACTTACATTTCACTTCAAAGCATATATGGGAGTAGGAGGTTATATGGGAACCTGTTAACATATTAGCACAAAAGTATTTAATTCTTCATCTTATGCTGGTTTCCTTTGCTCATAAAAGGATGAGATTATTATTATTATTATTTACAAAATCCAAATACCTAGATCCTTTAAGAGTGGATTGTAATTATAAAGCAGAAATCCCCAACCTTTCTGACTCTATGGACCAGCAGCAATGGTGGTGGAGGCAGGGACAAGGGGATATTTTTGCACAAACGGAGTTTCCCATGCTTGCCCACCAATTGTGCATGCGCAGCCTGGTTGCCACAGGCCATCGACCAATAGTGGTCTGAGGACTAGGGATCCCTGTTATAAAGGGCTATTTTGTGTCTGTCTACAATGAGGACAACATATTTGTATCTCACCCTTCAATCCTCCACTCCTGAATACATGTGTTGGATTTGCATTCCCAAAGAGAGATTTATTGAAGGCAGATTGCAGAATGCAGCAACCTGGCCATATTAACATATCAGCACCAGGGTTTAAATTCTGCATTTCTTTCCTCTGCCTTAGACTGAAACATCTGTTTCTTAGCCTTGGATATCACAGAAACAGGACAGATTTGGATAACAGCTTTGTCTGTTAGCTATGTAATTGAGTGGGGATTTGATTCCAAGTCTTTCCAGATCAATACTTTTTTTTCTTATACATGCTCACAACAGAAGTAAGCAATCTACTCCAAATGTTTTCAATTACAACTTCTGTAATTTCTGCCATTAATTATGCTACTGAGGCTGAAATCTAAAGCTTTCTAGGTCTGCCATATCTCAACTGCAAAAATCCATGCAACCATTAGATGGAGGCAATGTATTTGATTTTTTAAAAATCTCTTTGTTGCCATCTAGTGATCATCTGAATTATGCAGCCCAATATAGGTGCCCTAAATTAACTGGTTATTTACTGTTGGCACTGTGTAGAATCTCAATCTACATCAGTATTTTTAAAACTATTTTCTCTCAGGACCACTTCCCACTTTAAAGAATTACTGGATTGATTGTGTGCCATCAAGTAATTTTATACTCCTAGTAACCACATATAGGTAGTTCTCATCTTACGACTGTTCATTTAACAATGGTTTGAAATTAATGACAACCTCAGAAAAACTGACTTGCAGTCGGTCTTGAAAGCTACAACCATCACATCATCCTTGCAGTCACGTGATCACAATTTGAGTACTTGGCAACCAGGTTGCACTTATGATGTTGCATCTTGTAGTCATGTGATCATAATTTGTTAACTCCCCAACTGGCTTCTGACAATCAAAGTCAATTGGGGAAGTTTAATGACCTTAATAACCATAGATTCACTTAACAATGTGGTAAAAATGGTTGTGAAATTAGATTCAGTCTTGAGATGACTTGCTTAATGACCACATTGCTTAGCAATCAAAAATTCAGTCCCAATTGTAGTTGTAAGTCCGGGACTACTTGTAAGATACATTTTGATCATGACTTAAACATTTTAGAGGACCTCCCCCCCCAAAAGCTTTTATTTGTATGGATTATATTGAGAGCTAGTTACCACATTAATCATTAAAATGGATGCCTTCACCATTACTACTGCTTCTCACAATTGTTTAATGCAATATTAAAATCCCATCAAATGATCAAGAGAAGCAGTAGTGGCAGCAGATGCATCCATTTTAATGTTTAACATGGTAAACAGCAATCTAAGTGTTTATCAATATAAGCTAACAAATAATTTTGACTTTGCAAACCCCAGAGAGGATCTTAGGATTCTGGGACCATGCTTTAAAAAATGCTGGTCTAAATGAACCAAAATATTTTCAAGAGACATAGGAAGGAGAGATATAAGAGCAGTTGTAAATCGGGCCACACCACTTTCAGGCATACACTTATCTGGCAGTGTTCCTATTGGCTGTATCACTAGGCTACAGGTCAAAGTAGAGGCTTCGTTTGTATAGCGGTATGAATGATGAAGTAAGCTTATGTGAGATGGCTTGGATTCTCCTCCATGAGATGCTTTGTACCAGAAATATGGTGAGGTACACCTTGCCAAAACAAACAGGCAAACTGCTTCCCTTCAATGAGGTGTTCTGTGTCTCTCTACACAGCCTCCTCCACACAATCCTCTTTGCAGGCTGCCTGGAAGCTTCTGGCATTTGTAACGTGCAATTGCGGCAATGTGAAATGTGTGGTCTTTTTGCTTTGCTATCAGAAGTGAGGAGCGGCATTGCATTGTGAAGCAGGTTGTGAAGATCCTCTACTTGGGCCTTTATTGCAGTAAAGCACCCCTCAAAGAGCATGGTCCTCTTATAAAAGGGGTTCCAGCTTCTAGTCCCAAAGGTCCTTTTTCAGAAGACAATTGGACTTTCTTGTTTTTTCTTTGAAGACGTTTCACTTCTGATCCAAGAAGTTTCTTCAGCTCTGACAGGATAGTGGGGATTGGAAGGATTTATATTCCTTGAAGACAGCAGGTCATCTGCATCCTTTTAGAGGGTCATTGAAGCACTTGGAGGTTTATCTATGTTCTCAGGGTCACTTGAGTAGTGCTCCTGGTTCCTGTAGTCTGCAATTTTTTTATTTCTCTGGAAATCCATTCCTATTCCTACACAATTCCAAGGGTATTCATCCCAAATTGTATAGTTAAAAGTCTGTAGAGATTCTCA
>AZIM01001516.1:57216-71893 GCA_000516915.1 Ophiophagus hannah
TCAGAACCTGCTGAATACTACCTCTGCCTTCAGTCCTATATAGAAGAAACATTTTCTTTAAAAGTCTGCAAACACAGTTTTTCGAAGAAGTGGGCTGCAGTTACTGTGGTAGATTTAGAGAGATAAATTGAAAGCTCAGAGGCATCCACTTATAAAACAGCTCTCTGTAATTAAAAATCTGTATAATAATTACCCACAAATCTCCATGATCCCAAATTGGTGTATAATTACCATATCATTCCACATTACATATCTGAAGAATGGTGTCATGAGCACAGATAACAAACAATGGGATATTTCTTTGCCATCCCAGCTCCCAAATCCATGAAAAGTCTTCCTGTTTCTTGATATTTAAATGGATTTTAAGATGCACATCTCATGTTATTTCTGTACATCAAGGTCAGTTCTCCTTTTAATGATACCACAAAGCTTTACAAAAAAAAAATCTACTGACAAAAGTGACAGATCAAGGTTCCATGGATAAATTCTGGATGCAGTAGTAGACAACGGGACCTTTCCCCATCTTCTGATTATCTTTAACTTAAATCTAATTTAATCAACATTCAGTAAGAGTCAGTAGAAAGATCTTAATCTGAAATTTCCACATCATGGAAGTCCTGTTCCACAATAAACAATAGCAAGTAAACATGCAAAATAAATTTGAAAAATAATCTAAAACAGAGTTCCCTGACTTTTCCACCTTTGTGGACCAGTGAGGGGGGAGAGAGGCATGGTTCCACATTTGCCTGCTACTTCCATGGCCCAGTTCCACAAGGCTCAAGGTCCCAGATTGGGGGTTGTTGACCCCTGATCTAAACCACCTTTCTTTGGAAAATAAATTCCAGCTGGCTTACATAATGGAAAAGGGGAAATCGTACAAACTTATTTTGGGAGATAAAAAATCCAAAGCATTGGGGCCCCATTGAAAAAAGCCCTGCTTCTTAGAGGCATGCATCCATTAACACACTGTATTTATTTTCCATCCTTACAGCCATGATTTAAAAAAGAGAGAGAGAGAGAGAGAGGCTCTAACAAGTTTGAGAAAACTTGTTGGCTTGGTTACCCAGCCAGAACATCTCCCTGATTTCCCCCACCCATATTCTCCCAATAATAGACAGGCACGATCCATGTCCATCACTTTAGGTTCCTCAGGTGATTTTGTACCATACATCAAGCCTAAAATACAGGTGAAATAATTGGTGGATGAATATCATGGGACTAAGGATTTCAGGGCACACAGCATGCCTATCTGGTAAAAGCTCTGTCCCCTAAATTTGATGCTCTACAATATAAAGAGGATGCCAGACTGGGAAAAAGATATGTGATGATATATCTCAAATCCAGTGAGATCTGAGATATATCTCTTGTGTGATGATATATCTCAGATCCAGTGTGTAGTTGATGTACCAGGTGGTATACTGTGTATTTCCTGATATGACTATCTCGCTTAGTGGAAGAAGCTTAATACTGCCTTGCTGCAGAGCCCAGGATATGTATCCACATTCTAGATCTTGTGCAGCAACCTATAAGAACAAAGAAGATTTCTATTTTTTTCTCAAAGTGGGAATATTCTCTTTGATGCAAAGGTGGTTCTTCACAGAAAATGTTAGGCGTGAATAACCAGATCCACACATGAAGATTTCAGTTAGCTACTTTAGTGCTCATGCCTATTTCACAGCAATCTCCCTGGACTGGTAGCCTGCAACTGAGCCAGACTAGCTAAAGTTCAGCAGCATCCAGGCAGGGGGAGTGGGGAGTTGAACCTTGCCCTCTTGTGCCTACATAACAATTTCAGACTAATTCCCCACTTGAACCACACACCCCTCACTTGGCCTGTCTTTCCTCTACTGAAAATTACAAATGTATCATGTTGTCACTCTTTCCATCTCTCTTTAAAGATGAGAAGCATCTAGGGGAAGCATGGTAAACCAAAAAGAAAAAGGAAATATTAGTGCTAAAGGGCATCTAACTGGGTATATTTCTAAAGAATACAACAAAAGGGGGGAGGTGTAAAGGAAATGTTTAGCAATGAAAAATAGCAGCTATAGTGAAGGAATTTTAAGACTGCAGAATTGGTAACTGGAAACTGGGCCTCTGTATGAAACAGTCCAAATTATGTCCACCAGTACTCTATATTAGCCATGAATATTCTCTCTCTCTCTCTCTCTCTNTCTCTCTCTCTCTCTCTCTCTCTTTTGCTTACAAATTATATACATCTTTACTGTGTCCCTATGAAGATGAAGGAATGAAGATGTACTGTTGTTATTTCAGGAGATATATGCATGTTTAAGTAAAGTTGCCAATAGCATACCTTGCTTGTAATTCTGGCAGGTGTGAATGAAAAATCTCAGATTTCTGATCTCTCAAAATAGTTGTCTTCTCAGCCCTCCTTAAGCACCCTTGTTCTCTTCCTTCGTTCTTGTTTCCGTGTATCAGGTATAACACAAGCCATGCCTCTTCTTCTGTAGATTTCATGTAGAACCAACATTATAAAATCCTTGCTCAGAAAAATTATAGAAAACACAAAAGAAGTTAAGCACAGTTATACAATATGTGTTGGGCTTCAGGGATTTAACTCTCAAGTATATACAGTATATATACATATGCAGTATATGGAAGTAGGCTAGGGACCAGTTGAGAACACATGAGGTCCCACAACACTGTTCCATGCGTATGTTTCTATCTGTCTTTATTTGGCTGAAATTTCAGGTAATTTTCTTCTAAAGGAGACTAGCATGTTTAAACTCCATACCAACAGCCAATGACTATGTAATTGTCTATGTTCGGAGGACGTCTATGTTCTTCTTGTTTCTCTGGCAATATGCCTGAAAATCCTCTTGGCAAAATCCTGACTGCATCCTGGCAGATTGTTCTATCAAGACAGCAGGTCCAAACAGGAAGTAATTATTCTTAGCAACTCTTTGAACCAGAAGCATACCTCCTGTAATTTTAAAATAGACTGTCTCTATTTTATATACAACCATAGGGGTTAGGTTTATTATCTCTCTCTAGCTATCAGAAGGCATGTAACTTCCAAAACACCTGTCCTTATATGAATTAAATTCCTCTATCATTCTCTTCCTATCCTCACATGTTTTAAAATGTCTTCATTAAATAGATGAGTATATGGAATTAAAATTGACCTTTAGCTTCATTATTGGTTGACAACACTAACTCTCTGTTCCACTGTTGATTTTTGTTCATTTGTTTTGGTCAAGGGTTATTTTTGACTAAAGTGTTCTTTCCTGAGGAATTCCAGTAATTATTGTTGCTTTGACCTAAGCCTCTCAGAAATAATAAAAAACAAAGTTTCTCAGCATAGCGCAATCACCTTAATTTTCTGTTCCTGTGGAATCAGGAGCCATTTCTAATTGAGAGGCACAATCATTATCAAGAGAGTGATTATGGAATGCTTCCAGTGAGAGGTTCATCAAGAGCAGGAATGTCAAACTCACAGTGTCACATTGTCATCACGTGATGTATCATGACTTTTTCCCCCTTTGCTAAACCAGGGGTAGGCATGGCCAGTGCATGACATATCTGGCCTGCGAGCTGCGAGTTTGACAGCCCTGATCAAGAGGTATTGCATAGTTATTTCACCTTTTCCTCCGAAACAGATGTTCTTTAGAAATTCATATGATGCAAGAAGATATGGAAAAACACAGAATGATTAGCAATAGAGGTGTGACATATAAGGACTTCGCCTACAATTGTATGTAGTAAGAGCTTTATCTGGATGCCCAATTTATTGCTATGTGGCTTAGAAAAGATAGGACGTCTCTGCACTCAACAGTCCCTTGCAAGTTGGTGGAAGGAGGCAGGGCTGATAAAGAGAGCCTGGTCTGACTAAGCAGCTGAAAAGAAGAACAGATGGTGAAAGCTGCTGGTTTTACTCTGAAGCCTTTTCACTGAGTTCATCTGAGGATAAGTTCTGAACTAGAGCTTAGTGGGGTTTTTTTAAAATCATGCAATCCAGAGTTCAGGATTTGTGGGAGGAGAAGGAGGAGGAAAGAGAAGAGAAAGCCTGATTCTGAGGAATTGGATGACTCATTGTTCCTGACTTGTTGCTGTGCTGGGATTGGCTGCACTAGCCTTTCTTTCTTGCAGTCATTAACCAGCACAAGTCATTACCAATATCCTCTCTAAGGAAGCAAGCCTTCTCTGTGGTAGCATCTGCCTTCTGAACAAGGTTCCCAACTCTCCTGTTGGAGAAGAGCCAAGGAGACCAGGATATTCATCCAGGCTTTCAATAAGGAGAGTGAGATGCCTCACTGCATCACACTTTTTGTCTTTTATTATGTTTTATTGATTTTATTGTATTTTGTACTATGAGCTGCCCAAAAGTAATTAAGAGCTGGATAGCATATAAGTTTTATAATAAATTATTTTATTATCTAATAATAAGTTATCTTGGTCTGTAACCTCCACAGCCACTCTTTTCCTTTTTTAAAATAAATTGCTTTATTTATCAAGTGGTCAACTCAGAGAGTGCTAAGCCCTGAAACTAGTTAATTTGTTCCTGGCTTAACACATGTAATTGAAAAGTTTCATCTGTATGGTACCCTGTCTAGCATGGAATTCTTTTCCAGTGGCTACTGCTCCCAGGAGCTCAGCTCTTTCATTTTTTTTCCTCATGAAATGTTCACAGGATAATTTACACCTTGCTCACATAATCCTACAGCTAAATCCCCTTCTCAAACTACGGGTAGTGCTCCCTTAATGACTATTTGTTCAGCGAAGGTTAAAAATTATGGTGGTGCTGAATGAAGGCACTTACTACTGGTGCCCAAACTTACAGCCATTTCATCATCCCTGCAGTCACAGGATTGTGATCTGGGTGCTTGGCAACCCATTCGCACTTATGGCAGTTTGCCAAGGGCCCTGCAATCATGATTACTAGAATTTAAAACTTTGCAAACATTGCCATGTTTTTCTCCCCTAATCTTCGAGTCTTAGATTTTTAACTGTTGCCCAAAATATTGGTTTTATAGATTTTATTTTTGTTATTAGCCAGCTTTAAATTTATTTTTGAGGGAAAATAAAAGAGACATATGCAGTGGAGTGGACAGTTTTGGTGTTTCTGTTATGCCCATCAACTATAATACTAATTGCTCTGCCCTGTAGGTTTCTGGGTACAATTCAAGGTGCTCTTATCATCTACAAAGCTCTACATGGCACAGGGCCAGGCTATTTGTGGGATCGCCAATCTCTCCCATTGTTTCTGCTCATCTCACCAGATCTAACAGGGAGGGCATGCTCCAAGTTTCTTCCATTAAACTATGTCATATTTTGGGCCCAGGAGCCATAACAGCAGTTCCTGCCCTTGCAACAGCATCCCTTCAGAGAGCAAGACAACCGTGACCTTGCTAGACTTTCTCAAGGCAGTAAGTTCCTGTTGCCAATGCATTTAGGCCATTTAATCTATTATAAATTCAGTGTCATATTTTAGATTGCCATATGTGTTTGTGTGTGTGTGTACATGTGGCATTTGTAGATTTTTAAAATTCCTGACTGTTCTAAAAACTGTTAGCAGACATGTCATTTATCAGTAGCTAGGAGGGTAGATAGTTTGTGGGAAATCCCTTTTATCTGAAAAACATATCCCCACCCTTCCTGCTAGATCATTTGGCCTGTCACTCTGGCATGTTGTTCTAGAGTTATTCATAATGACCCAACAGACCTATAGAGTCATTCTAGCCATTAAAATTAGAGTGTGACCAAAGTGATCTTCAGTTTCAGTCCTTTTACAAAAAAATGCATTTCAAAGCTCTTGCCAAAGAGGGATTGGAAAAAATGTGGAGAGAGGGAGGGAGGGAGGGAGGTAGATAGATAGATAATTACAGAATGACAGAGAGGAAAGGAAGTGGAAGGGTCTCAACTATTTTTGGTTTTGACTTTGCCCACCATTGGCATACAATACATCCCAACACAATACAATACACGCCTCAGTGAAGGTTGCCCAATTATGGATTACAGTCTTTGTTGATTAAAGATATGTTTGGATTTTTACATAACACATTTGGAGGAAGATCCATGGCTTTTGGTGAACTTCACGGAAATTCTATCCTTGCCAAGTTGTCAAAATAAAATTCCTAGCTAATGTTCTAATTTTAACAAGTATTATTTGGCAGATGATTGGTTTCGAGAGGTCAGTTACACAAGCAGCTATATGCATTTCTTGATCATTGCTCTCACATGTATTTATTTCCCTATTTCTTATTTCATATGCTTTCACCCTTACTGTCTTTCGAATTCATTGTCTACCAAAGGCTCTTTCTTACTTCCTTGCCTGATTTATTTTTAAAAAAACATTTTTATGGCATCCATCTTGTGTCAATCTACAGCTGTACGCAACCAATTACCACCATGCCTGTTGCCTGGCAATTTCCTTCTTCTTCTTGTCTCCAAATGAATTTGATTACTCATTCACAGCTTTCATTTGTACAGATAGCTGTCCTTTTCAAAATAACCAGTGATTCTCTTCAATGACTGGACAGTGTATTTATTCTCTAGCAGATAATTGTCCAATTTGTAATTGATCCAGCAAGGTAGAATACATGCAGTATATTTTGTGGTCTTCTGTAAAAAAGCAGACACAGAATCTTGTTGTACAGATTTGTCCCAGAGTTGCTTGGAGAGGCCATTTAAATGAAAGTCATTAATTAATATGCCTTATTTTTTCAAGAGATGGTTTATTTAACACACTGGGTTTATATATATAAAGCATTTCCTTAGATTAATATCAAAGATCATGCAAAACTGAAGTCAAACCATTCTTGCAGTTCAATCACATTGTATAATTCAACTACCATATTTCTAAATATAGCAAGGCTGCCCACATCAGAAATTATTCTCATTATTCCCCTCATTAACCATGCCACCATAAAATCCAACCCATGTTAATGTCAACAAGTAACCTTCCCTCAGTAACCTTGCACTTGGACAGAATTTTCTGTTTCATAAGAACTCATTCAAAGTATTTGTAGAAATCACATGGTTTACATAGCATACTAGGTAAAAAAGATAAGAGCTAAATATCACCTAGAATTTACAATTTTTAGATACACCAACTGAATAGGAATAGATTATCATTGCTTTTATGTTGGCCTGACATGAGATAAAAGCAAGTCAATTCTTTCATCCTGAATAATAATCCAGGATCTAACTCTGAAATAAGTGATGAGGAGCAGCTACTTTTCTTAAGCTACTAATACTAAAACAAAGAAACAAACAAAAATGTTCAGGAAATTGTAATGGTATGCAGAACAGTTTTATTACTTATTTATTTGACTTTTACCCTTCCCTTATTATTTTATGAGTAATCCAAGGTGGTAAACATACATAATATTCATTCTTATTTCCATTTTCCCCACAACAACAATCTTGTGTGGTGGGTGGGAATGAGAGACAGTGTGTGACCCAAGTCACCCAATTGGTGTCCATGCCTAAGGCAGGACTAGAACTCACAATCTCCTTGTTTCTAAGCCAACACTTTAACCACTACACCACACTGGCTCTTACAGTTTGTACTAAAATCTAAACTTTTTAAGTCCAGGATGCCAAAACTGCAACTTGTTCAATGCTCTTCATGTCACTACTCAGATAATGGGCTTGGAAGGACTTCAGAGAGAAGAATGGATGTTGGAGTCAGAACTTGTTTTGTTTAATTTTTTTAGGTATTATTGGGTACTGTTTGCCTTCATTTGCAGTTGGACTCAGTTTCCACCAGCCAATGCAAAGAAACCAGCGATATCTGCAAAATTCATAGATATTTTATCCCTATTTCCATTGCTCAAAGAAGGGGCAACATGTGGGTACAGATGATTTAGAAGGTGAGTCACCAAAGGCTTCAATTAAATGCTGGACTGTTAAATTGTGCGCGCAAAGAGATGCGGGACATGGAGATCGTTCAACTTTTTTATTTTGTTCTTACAGAACTGAGGACTGCAGCCGCAGCAGCTCCTTTTACAGCAGAGCTGTCCATGGCTTCGACCAGTGACTGCTGTTTGATTTCCCACTTCATCTGCTTAATGAGTCCCAGGAAGGCTTGCAAGTCTGTCTTGTTCTTTGGCCTGGGGTTTTCCTTAATTGCTTTAGTTTTGCTCTTGGTGGGGTGAATCCCTTTGCGATCTACTAGGTAGCCTAGGAATTCTACCTTGTCAGCTGCTAGTTGGCATTTTTCTTTGTTCACCTGTAGCCCAACCTCTTGGAAACGGCTTAGCACTTCCCTTAGGCATTTTTGTAATTGTCCTTTGTCCTTAGCTGATATGAAGACATCATTGAAATAGGGTACCACCCCTTCTAGGCCCTGTTTCTGGAATAGCTCAGGGGCTACGCTGACACTGAATTGTAACTGCTTGCATTTGAATGCCCCTCTGTGTGTTACGATTGTTTGGACTTCTGCTGTTTCAGTGTCTACCAGTAATTGTTGGTAGGCTTGTGTGAGATTGATCTTTGCAAAGACCTTTCCCTGCCCCAGGGAATGCAGTAGGTGTTGTACTACTGGGACGGGGTAAGCACTTTGCTGGAGGGCGTGGTTCAGGGTAGCCTTGTAGTCAGCACAGATGCGCACTGATCCATCTGGCTTTATGGGGGTGACTATAGGGGTCTCCTATTTGGTGTGGTCAGTGGGATCTAGTATGCCCTGTGGGAACGGCATACTGACTGGGGGTGATTCCCCTCGCATCTGGCACACCAAAATTCCTTCCTCTTGTGCTCTTGGTTCCTTTGGCCTCGTTCAGATCGGAGTTGGTGCATGTCTTCATCCTCATCATTGTCGGCCTATGACTCTGACTCAATGTCCTCATGGTGGATGGCGATGGCTTCCTTTGGTGGTGGCTATGGTAGTTTGTTCATTTTTCTCATGGCAGCCATGGATTTCTGGGACGCTTCCACGGTGGTTGCTTCCTCAATCACCTCTTTTAAGGTTATTTTGGGTTTGGTCAGGAGGCAGCTCTGCAATGTTAAGTCCCAGAATCCCAGAACCACATGGTCCTGCATCACCTCGTCCATGTTGAGGAATTCACAGGCTCCGGTGATGTTTTGTAGGCTTGCAATGAAATCGCCGATGCTCTCTCCTTCCTTCTGGTCCCACCGGTAGAATTCATGCCTCTTTATTAAACAGGAAGCTGGTGGTGTGTAGTGTGTCATCAGGATTCGCTCTAGGTCTGGCCATGCCATCGTCTTTTCATCATTGGGTGCTGATAATGTTTTTGCCATTTTGAACACTGCGGGCCTGCAGTGTGTGAGGAAAACTGCCTGTTTCCTTTGTTCAAAGATATTCAGGAGGTTGCTTCCTTCTAGGAACATGTGGAATCGGTCGACGTACAATTCCCAGTCCTTTGTTGCGGGCTCAAACGTTGCAGGTGGCGAGTTGGCTCCGGCCATTGTTCTGGTTCTGGTCGTTGTTATGGCCACAGCTGCCACGTGCTTGCTGGTCCCGTAATGCCTCAGAATCCCACCTTCATCACCAGTGTTAAATTGTGGGCGCAAAGAGACGCGGGATGTGGAGATCGTTCAACTTCTTTATTTCATTCTTACAGAACTGAGGACTGCAGCCACGGCGGCTCCTTTTACAGCAGAGCTGTCTGCAGCTTCGACCAGTGACCGCTATTTGATTCCCCACTTCATCAGCTCAGCCAATCAGCAGTGAGTATGCTAATATCTAACATGGACAATATCAGAACAAGTTATTTTTTGAAGCTTGCTTTGTGGACTTTTGATAAATTAAGAAATAATGTAGATCCAGTGGCTACAAAGTATGACCCTTGCGGCATTCAAACAGCTTAGTAGTTATAGGAAAAATGCAGAAATAATGGAGGATCATGTGGAATCCAATGTGAAACAAAACTTATCTACTTCTTGAAAATGCTCCAGGGTTTCACCACAACAAAGTCAAACAGAAGAAAATTGGTTGAGCTGCCTTCAGAATCAATGGGATAGGATCAGAGATGTGCGGCATTGAACTGGGATTGTTTATTTTATTTATTTTTCTAATTATTTTCCTTTAGGTTAGGCCAAGTATTCTGAAACTGTAATCTGGAACCCATATTATATTTTAAAAATGTGAATCTGGCCTTACAAGTCAAGCAAGGAGTGAAGTCTCAAGCAAGTTTTGAGATTATCCAAGCTCTGCCAAGGAAATTATTAAAACTCACTCCTGTTTTGCCTAGACAAATGGTTGTGATACGGCAAAGTTTGAGACTCTTGTGATATCTATATTACATAAATGTATTATTACTAAAAAGTGTTATATTTATTTCTTGCCCATCCTATCCCCTATGAAAACCTTTATTTTACTTGGGTTGGACTGCATAAATAATTTATCATTTTAGTGGCTTGTGGTATCACAGAATGTGAGAGGACCTGACTTAATGCATTGTGTAAACCCATCATTATGGTCCTGATATATGGCTTGTGGCTTAAAATATACAGATATATTCAATATATCATAGTTAAAACAGTGCATATTTTGAATGAACTCATTCCTGAAACCTCTCAATTCATCTAGTTAAGTACCATGTTTCAGCCTTCCTGGTCTTGATGCTCTTCAGACATGCTATAACTACGCACTGTTTGTGATTTGATTGGAGGCATATTGAATATTAGTCCAGAATAGTGCTTCAAACACCACAAATATCTGCTTCTGTTTTTTTTCCATTAGTTCCAAACCCATTCATAGGAGCACTGGAAAATGTTTGCAGAAATCCTAAGCAAGTTTATTCTGTTGCATGGGATCCTAAAGCACAGGATCTACTTAATTTAGGAATCTGGTTCTTTTTATGTCTCTAAATTAAATCTACCGACTGAATAGCTCACCTCTCCTCATCCCTTCTCTTTGCAGAAGGAAGGCAAAGTAACTTTCCATGTGGCTTGTTCACGTGATTAAAAATATTTGGAAGCAGCGTAGTTTTAAAATCCCTGGAGCTATAATGGAAACCACATGCTCAATAAATAAGTCCAGAGGCCCCATGTCTGCTTGGACTAGTTTTCCTTCCAAAAAAGAGACTTTCTGAGACAGGATACTGGCAGGATGCAAGAGCTCATGTATGTGCTTCCTCCTCGTTTTCCAATCTAGGAGATTCTGCCAGATGAGTCTTCCTTAGCTCTAGCTTTTTCCTAACAGAGTTTGGCATACTTCTCACTTTAAAATGTGTTTCTAGCTTGAGTGGAAAAGAGGGGCTCTCTCTACCCAGCTTCTGCTGGATAAAGGATAAGACGAAAGTTTTTTTTTTCTTTCTTTCTGTTTAAGAGCTGCAAGTTGTGATTTCTTATATTAGGATCAAACTGTTTCACAACATTGTTTGTATTTTAATTTATCAGATATTCAAATACTTGTTGCCTGAAATGCAGATTTTCACTGCAAAACAATTCCCCAGGGAGAAGTCAGCTCATCCAACTGTCTTACTTCTCTGAAAAACACATCTGTGATTATACTGCTGTGTGAACTAGAGGTGTGAAAAGTTTACATGCTACACTAAGCCATACATACATAAAGTACTTTAATTGGCTTTGAATTAGTGAGCACGCATGCAGTTAATAAGCCATGGTTTAGATATTTGAAAAGGCTGCCCAACCTGAGGTGATTTATGGCCTCTCAAAATCTTGGTTTAGCTTCCTAAGGTCTCTAAAAGTTGCTGCCAAAGGATAATTGTTGAAGTGACAGAAGGAGGGAAACCATTAAATGCATGGAAAAACCATTAAATATCTGGAAAATGGACATATTAAGTGTATTAAGTAACATTTAATTTTATTACAAAATTAAATTATATCAACTTTAGTTTTATTCCTGAATCACATACTTCTTTCTGGAGCGCAACCCCCAGCCTGCTAGTCAAAGGACAAGAGTGGCTTTCAGTCTTACAGAAGATACCCCTGGTTTAGTATTCTCCTGGTTTTGTATATAGTGAAAGATCCATTTAATCATGGATATACAAGCCATGCCTTAGTGCCATATATGAACTAGATTATTGAATTAAAATATTTTTGTTTTAAAAATATTTGGGTGGGCATTTTGGAATTTACTTAACCTAGAGTTAACCTTAAGCAGGATCCAGATTAATGCCAGACTTTTATGCCCAAAATAGTATATTTGAATCTCCCCAATTAGCCATCCAAAGATAAGTTTTTAGCTTGCCTCATGACAAGGCTTGCTTTCTTTTGGCTAAAGGTATTGCTCCAGCTGTAAGTTGCTAGCTAGCAGCTTAGGTTGTACATATAAGTAGTTAACTTGGGTGAGCATACAAAGGAGAAAAACAGAAATACAGCCAAGTTTAAAATTATAGTAAAAAAGTGTGATGGGAATTTAAATGTATTATATTTTCCCCCTTTGCTTTACCAGATTAGCTCCCCTTGGTTTCTGGAGGGCCTGAAGTGGATGATGTGAGAGATGAAGAAATACAAATGTTGATAATGTTTCATGGGATCCTAAAGATAATTTTCTGCAGCACAGATCACTTTAAAGTTGAAGACATATATAAACACAAACTTACTCTTACATTAGAGAGCCAGTTTGATCTAAGTAGTTAAGGCATCAGGCTAGAAATCAAGAGGTTGTGAGTTATAGTCCTGCTTTAGATGCAAGCCAGCTGGGTGATCTTGAGGCAGTCATTCTTTCTTGGTCCTAGGGAGGAGGCAATGGCAAACTACTTCTGAAAAACTTTGCCAAGAAAATTGCAGGGACGTGCAAGACAGTTTCTGAAAATTGAACACAATTGAACATTAAAAAACAAACAAACCCTTTGCTAATCTGTTTATAGGCCAGTACAATGACTAGGGAATGAATGGGTAAGTGATTCTAGATTTTTCTCTGCTTTTAAAATGGAGATGGATCAAGACCTCTGTAACTTCATTTCAAAAATCACTCCCATAGCTTTTACTAAATTACAATCTGTTACTTTAAATATCAACATAGATACAGGAGAGATTCAAATATTAACGTTGCACTAATCCAAAGGCTATATTTGGAAAGGACCAAATCTGTTCAAATCTACAGTTCTTTCACTGCATCATTCAAGCAGAACTACATACAAATCTCCCATGTTCCTGGCTTTTTCCTGAAGACATAATTATTTTGGAACAAGCTGTTGTTGCATTCTGTATATTTTGGAATATTTGTTATACTTCTGCACTTTGTAGCCTTGCTTTTGGTCATTTGGCCCATGCTAGCTGGGAATTCTAGGATGGCTTATAGTACGATACAATACTATAAGTCATTTGGAAAACACCTTTTTTTCCTATGCCAGAGGAGAAACCACATTTAGCAAAATCACTCTGTACAGGGAAAAGCAACTCCTTCTCTGTTTGAAGAACAATGTATATTATCATTCCCTGTGTCCTTTTCCCTATATACACTGGGGCCTCTAGGAGGGATAGGATTTCAAGACAGATTGCTTTGGAGTGAGAATGTGTTCCCAGCGCACTTTATAGCATCAGCTGGAGGCATTTTGAAAGTTCTTGTGCCTCACAATAAGAACAGCTCTGCAGTTTATTTATTGAGACTGATTTGCAAAAACATTGAGGAAAACCATCAGAGAATGAGCTTGGATATATTGATAGTTACTGGACATTAAAGAACTGCACTCCTTCCTAGTCATTTCATTTAACAAAATTCAACTTTAAACAACAAGATCTACAAATTTGGTCTTTATCAAGTTTGAATTGAAATATATGAGATATAAAAGTTCTGAAGAAAAACATTTTTTAAAAAAATTACAAGGCTTTCAACAAGCATGGGGGTTTGTTGAGCAAATCTCTCTCATGAACAGCAACAAGAAAAGCAGCTGGGACTTCCAAATGCCTGAGGAAGAGGACTTATCACAATTGCCACTTCTCAGCATTTCCTCCTGCTACTGTCAGCCTCTGTTAGCAGACAACCATATTTTGGAGAAGGAGTTGACTGCATTTAACTTGTTCAGTATAGTTCAGAACAGAGAGAGTTTTAAATCAGGTTGCTTTGCACATCCTTTCTAACCACACCCAGGGGCTAGAATTTGTAGAAAGTTGGGTTGACTCTTTAATTTTATTCTCTTAAGTTTTATTTGATATATATTATATCTAGATTAGTTTTATTAGGCATCAAATTAATGCTACTTTAGTTGTCTAAAATAGTAACGGATTTGATTTGGATATACAACTCATTGTTGAAAAGTTACCATATTATTTGAACATATTATTTTTCTTCCTATATGTTCAATTCCTGAAAACCACTCAAAAAAAAATCTAGCATTTGTATGTGTATCCGTATGTGTATATCTGTCTCTATCTCTGTCTCTATCTGGTGTAGTGGTTAGCAATCAGAAGACACTGAGTTTTAGTCCCACCGTAGGCATGAAAACTGTCTGGGTGACTTTAGGCCAGGGGTTGCCAACTTTTGGCACCTCAGGCTCCACCAAACTCATAATTTTAAATCCCGTGGACCACTAATATGAATTTTGACTGACGGTGGCTTGCTGACAGTGGCTTGCTGAGAGAGAGAGAGATTCGATCGAACCTCGGAGGGCTGGTGGTGATGTGCTCTCTCTCTCTCTCTCTCTCNCTCTCTCACACACACACACACACACCATCCCCTCCAAGGCAGCCACATTCCTAACCTGCTTTTCAGCTCCGTTCTCGGGGGAGAGAGAGAGGCAGTATTCTGCGATCCCAAATAAAGAATGATTGATCGGTAGGAAAATGG
>AZIM01001516.1:75079-88420 GCA_000516915.1 Ophiophagus hannah
AATTTTCTCACAGACCACCAGTGGTCCCCGACCCACTGGTTGGTGACCACTGTGCGTGAAGCTGCTGACTGAGATCATTTGTCTCCATAGGGTGAGTTATCGTCAATACACTGAAGATACCCAACCTCTCTGCCCCTGGCAAATTAAGTGATGCTGTTGCTCTCCTATCCTGGTACTGCGAGGCTATGGAGGCCTGGATGTGGAAAAATAGGCTTCACTTAAACCCTGACAAGACTTAATGGCTTGGGTCTTGAGGCCTTCTGATTCAGAGACTATCCCATCTTTAGTTCTGGATGTGATTGCACTGCTTCAAACAGACCTGGTATGCAGCTTTGGGTGGTCCTCATGTGGTGGTCATAGTTAGGAGAGCTTTTGCACAGCTTTATATTGTGTACCAGTAGCACCGCTCCTGTTATGCTCAGAATCACTCATGCCCTGGTCACCATTTAGATGGACTGTTGTAATGCTTTCTGCATGGGGCTGCACTTTTAAGTGTCCAGAAGCTTTAGCTGGTGCAAAATTCAGCAACACAGGTAGTTTATGTGTACCCCTAGAATGGCACATATCATACCTTTGCTCCGTGAGCTGCATTGGTCGCTAGTTTGCTTCTTGGTCCAATTCCAGATGCTGGTTTTGATCTTCAAAACTCTTCATGGCACGTGCTGGATTATTTGAGGGATACCTGCGCCTGATTATATCTGCCCATCCCATCATTTCCAGCAATGGAGGTATGTTGTGGGTATGTCTACAAAACAGGGACCCATTCTGCCTTGGCACTTGCCTTGTGGAATATCATCCCCTCCATGATGCAATTGTCCATCTTTGTTATCTTTCCAGAAGGCCCTTAAGACATGGCTGCATCAAAAGGCTTGGAGATCACACAGTGGTGTAATAAGATGGCTGCATTTTTTAAACATCTATTTTTCTCTACTGCTTTGCTTTTAACATGTATATGGATTTTTAAGTAAACTTGTTTCAATATTTTGATTTTATGAGTCACTTTTCCATGAGATCGGTGACAATACAAATATGACAAATAAATATGGGAGAGTTACAGTCAGTCAACCACTTGTTTAATAATTCCTCCAAAATGCTTAAACAGAGTGTGGAAAAGAAACACAAATCCAGAAGAATAAAACCCAAATATTAAAGAAGGCACAGCATTGGAAGTCCAGAGTTGTTTCAAATATGGGAAACGTAATAGTCGGGTTTAAAAAAAAGTTTCTAAAGAGCGTCTCTTTAATACTTTTAACTAAGCTGTCTTCGAACAGAGGGAAACCAACTTTAGGGTTTCTATCATCCTTCTCACTGAATCCCCAGATAAAATACTGCACTATAGGGTCTGCCCCTCGCGTTGGTATTTGAGTGACAGCTGCCAGGGATATTATGAGCCGACCCCTTTGTCGCTTTTGGTGCTTCACGTGCCTTTTCGGTGTGTGGTGGGGAAGAGTCCGAAAAAGCCACACCCTCGCGGAGTAATGCTTCGCTCCCCCCCACCCTCTTAAGTTCTGCGTGCTTGCTGTGTTCCTTGCTGGGGGATAAAGATAGAGGCGCTGCCCCTTTAAATAGTTCAGGGTGTTCTCTCTCAGGCCACCATGACATATCTGGGCGTTGGAACGGGGGCCGAATAAACCGAGTAAGCACGAGATCTGCGCTAGCAGTAAAGGGATTGCAAACAGCTGGGGCTCGTCCCATTCGCTGATATATACCGGAGTGGTTTGCGACGGCTTTGGCTAGGCGGGACTCGGTTCCTGGAGTTTAAACCACCGGGTACTCTTGTTTTAGGGAATACTGCAAAGGAAGCGCGCGGTTTTTCAGCCTTGGTAAGTTATCTTCACGCAGGTCTAGGGTAAACTATTCTACAGGTTCGCTTCTCGGGAGATTTAGGGAGTCGGAAGTTTTTCGGGATATCACACAATCCGGAAACAGATCTTTTTTTTTTTTTTTTTTAAATCGAGATCAGTCTCAGTCTCTTATTTGGGATGGGGGGGGGTGCAGCACAGAAACTCGCTGAGCAGTTATCAATTGCTTGGTCCCGCCCCGTTTCTATACAGTACCAGCGCTGTTCATAAGTCTTCGAGAGAGAGAGAGAGAGAAAGAAAAAGGGCTCTGCACAAGGAAATTAGTCGCAGGCGGACAACTTCATACGAGAGCTTGCGAGGGAGGTGCGCCGCTCGCAGACCTCCCGGTTCTGGGCCAGGGGAAGCCAAAACGTGGGCGGGGAAGAGAGCGGTTTGAAAGCCTCGTGGGTGGTGGAAGGCATCACCCACGATAAGGAATCGAGGGCTATTACCTGTGGGACGGGGGAAGTAATCTTACAAGTTTCCCTCTGGAGTTGCTAAGGCGGTACTCTGTGTGTGTGTGTGTGAAGCGAATGTGTGAAGTAGGCGCACTATAGGCAACCAGCGCTGCTGGGGAACGTGGTGTGGTGTGTATTCTCTGCAATCCTTGGCGCCTCTGTGCTCCGAAATAACTCGCCACCAAGCTCAGAGAAGGCGTCTTTGCGCATCCTTCCGAAGGCGGCTTATGATCCCTTCCAGATTTCCCTCGGCGGCGAGGATAATGGAAAGCAGAGGGTGCTCTCTTTAACCGGGCGGGGGAGAATCGCTTTCAGGGGGACCAGATGGGGAAGGAAAGGGAGTTTGCTGGGACTGAAGTGAGGAATATCCGTCAGGGAAAGGTGGCACCTGCCCTGATGAGGCGCGCGTTATACGTGACTCGCCTCTTTTTGCCGCTCCCGAATTAAGGAATTACAGGGCTCATAAAAAGGGGGAGTTTGTTGGAGTTGCAAGAGAAATAGAAGTTTCGCGGAAAGGTCGTTCTCCTCCGCTCAGTCGCAGGCGCCGCAAGCACCCGAGAGCCACTGCAATAAAGAAGGGCCCGGCAACTCATCCCCTTCTCCTCGGGAAAGTATTTATAGCTGGGGCACGGCCAGCCTGCCGGTTTGCCTGGCCTCGGCGTGCTACACATACACAGCCCGCTAGGCGCCCCACCGTGATTGGGGCGTTGTTCCTCTAGAAGGGCGACACGTTTTTGAGTTCCCGCCCCTCGTCTTCGGCGAGAAAAACGCGGGCAGCCGCTTTCTCGGACTCTCCTCTTTTGGGGCTCCCTTTTTTTCCACCCTTAAACCCCCCCCCCCCGGGGGGANCCCCCTAAACCCCCCCCCCCCGGTGGTAAAGAGCGAGCGGCAGAAAAACACCCGGCAGAAATTAAAACGAATTGCAGCCGAGTAAGTAGGCCGCTTCATTTCCAACTCAATTCTTCTTGTGGGACGGGGAATTGACACGCAAACTCAATTCTAGGGTGGAGGGGGGGTCTGTTCTAAATTTTCCTCCTTGCCCCGGCACTTTTATTGTACCAATATCGCAAATCCACGTCTTGCTATTATTCCTCCCTGAATTTTAAGCGGGCTAAGTTGCGCGTTCATTGGGAGGGGTGGAGAGCGGGAAAGACCGTTTTCAGCTTCACCGGACCTCGGCAGACAAGTTTGGTTCTGGTTCGGGATTTTTCAGATCTTAATATAAAGCTGCAATTCCCGTTTGAAAACTAGCCGCTCTAAATCATGCCGGCCCTGATATAATTAGAAACGGGTTGAAATATTTGAGCACGTAAATCTCTCCACCCACCTCCCACCCCCATTTCCCGCTGCCTGGAATTCAGTTCCTCCCTGCAGTCCATTGGTAGACTGAAGTGTGGCGTGTGTGTTTATGGTGTTGTGATAGTGGTTTTCCTTTTTCCTAGTTTGTAATAAATACCTAGATTAAGTTCATCAAGTTCTCAAGCTCGCCCCCCAACCAATTTGCTTGTTGAGTTAACAAAACCCCACTCAGTTGTTGCTTTTTTTTTTTAACTTTCAGGATTTTATCCGTTACTCCCTCCCTCATTCTACCCTGCCCAATACTAAATAAGCTTGAAAAATCTCCCCCCACCCTCTCCTAATAATTGTCCAGTTTATTTTATCATCTGTAGCTGGGCTGTGAATTTAAGGGATTGGTGGTTTATATTGATTTGCAGATGCTGATGATTCAAAGGAGAATGGTGACTTTGTGGCATAACTGTTTCCATTTCCTGCCTCCTAAAGTACCTCAGCCAGTCTCCAAGGTCTAGTCCAAGCATGGCACTGTTTTCCCACTTTTAGACTTTTCTCCCTTGGACACAATTCAAGTTGCACCCTCAGAAAAGAGATTTTTGTCTGCTGTCTCTTTTCAGAGGAGAGCTCTCCTGTAGGCTGAGGGGAAACTTTGACCATCACTTTTCCAAATCTGGAAAGAAGAAAAAAGGGAATCAAATTTGGGGAAGGAAAAGTATTCAATGTGTGTATTTTATGGATTGTTTGGTAGTGAATGTGGCATCCTTTTTCTTGCAGTTTCTGCAAGTGTTAGTTACCATGTGGTTGCAGTGAAAGTTCCCAAACCCTCTCCCCCAAAATTCAAATTATTTCAAATCTTAGCCTTCTCTGCTCTAAACAATCACATTCAGACACACAGAATTACTGCTGTTTGTTTTATACTTAAAGCTCCTAGTTAAGTTGGAAACTCTCCCACTTCCATGCATATTCTTAGCTTCATTCTGCATAAAACAAAAACACATTTGGTGAATTTCTTTAATCATAAACAGCAGAGCACCTTAAAACATTGCTATGTTCTGTCTCAGAGGCACCCTCTGCTGTTCATTTCTTAAATTCAGGTTTGCCTAATATCCATGAGTAAACATTTTCACCTCTGCTTAAAAGGTATTTTCCCCCTTTCCAGATCTACTGAACACTTTTACCAAAATGCTCCTTTTGTTGTTGGGAATCATTGTGCTCCATATCTCGGTGCTTGTTCTTCTCTTCGTTTCTACAATTGTCAGTGTAAGTAAACTATCCTGCCTGTTATTGCCTGCACCTAGTGCTCCATTGTGCAATTAATTCACCGCTTCTTTATGAAATATATCAGCTCCATCTATTCAAATAGATTAAAACCTACCTGTTTAATCTTTTAAAATTTAATGTGAAATTATATTGCAAACACAACAGAGTCATTGGTATTCTCATAACTTTTGCTATGCTAACTGTAGTATTTATATGTATCAGAGAATATAATAGCCTTTTGGGGGAATCTGTTAGTTAAATAAAATAGACACCAAAATTTTAAGCATAAAGGCCTATTAAATGTGAGTTGGTCTCTACACTGGGAATGGTTCAGGAAAAATTTCCTCTTCCTGAGTAACCACAGAAAAATTTCTAGACTATTGAAAGTGGCTAAGAGCCACAATTTTATGTTTTTTTAAAGGGATAGGAACTAGTGGCCTTCCAACTGTTACTGAATGACAATTTCTAGTAGTTCCAGTTTCCATGGCTGATGTGAAGTATGCTGGGGTAGTTGTTGAGCAACATCTGGAGGAACTAGATTTTCTAGTCCTGGCACTGCAGATGTGCCAGTTCTTCAAGATAGCTGATTGTGTTAGCTGCCACATGTTTTATTGGTATTCTGCTCCAGAATAATTATCTGTGCTCTGTCATTGGGAAAAGAAGATTGAAGAGAATAAAATTTCCTCCCATGAAATTTGGCAAAGATTTGAAAAAAATGAGATATTTTATTTTGGTTTTTTGCCTTTCTTTTGAAGGCTCTTTGTACGCAGTCAAAGGAATCAGAGCACAAAGAAAGGTCTTTCTCCTCTCAGCCAATGTAAAGAAAAATATGTATTTCTACACTCACTGTTGAAAAGAAGCCTTTGCTGATGCATGAATCTTAAAGAGGGTCTTTTAATTGCTTTCAGTCCTTAAGCCAGGGGTGTCAAACTTGTGTTGTCATGGTGGCATCATGTGATGTATCGTAACTTTTTCCCCCTTTGCTAAACTGGGCGTGGCCAGTGCTTGATGCATCCGACCCATGGGCTGCGAGTTTGACAGCCCTGCCTTAAGCAATCTTGACTGGCTTAACTTCTTTAACATGGAAGACAACATTTAAGTTCTACCCCCTTCCAAACTATTCATCAACTGTTCCAAAGTGATAAACCATTCATTCTTTTTCAGCAATGGCTCGTTGGGAACGGACACAGGGCAGACCTTTGGCTGAACTGCACCATTCCTATGTCTCCATTTCGTTGCACAACTTCTTCCACAAATGGTGAGATTTTTGATAAGCGAGGCTTTTAAAATACGTCTCTTTCATCTCTTTTTTTTTACTCCAATATTACATTTGAAACTCTGTGACCTACTAATCCTGGAAGCAGTTTAGATAGGATTTCACGATTTACCCCCATTTCTCTCACTGTCAACTATGTGCTGCTTGAATGTGTACCCTGTTTCCCCAACCTCTTGCCAGGCTTTTAGACAACCTTGGCTCATTAATATTATCTAGATACTTAGCTCCATTTCTGAATGAATATATAATTTGCATTGTTTCTTCCCATTTTGTACTAAATTGATTGTCAGACATCTATTAAAGAAATGGGTGCTCCTCATATGTTGCTTGGTTTGTCCATCAAATAAACCATTCTGCATGAAGTGAGGTGTTAATATAGTAATGGTTGTTTCTTAATACCTTATGTGTAGAATATTGACTCTGTCCTGCTTCCTTAATGTAGCCACAAAATTGGACATTTCTTTAACCTTTGGTATGTGCAACAATGAATCAATACAGTAACACCTGTATATAAACCCAGCCTAGATATTACCTTATGTTATGCTACACCATGGTTTTTAATCTATGAACAGATATTTGTAGGTAGAGATATTCCATAGGCAGTGGTGTTATACACATGAATAAATGTTAGGGTCACTAAGGCTGCAATCCTATGCTTGCTTATTTAAAGATAAATTCTACTACAAAAAATGGGACTTTTGAATAAATGTGTAAGATGTACTAAATAAAGATAAAACTGGGTAATAAAGATAAAACTGGGCCTGCATTAAGGAAAATCATGTAATACATGAGTCTTCTTCCAGGTTGGTCTTTGATTGTTTGACTAAATCTTTGTTAAAATCCTTGTATATAATTTGTTAATATCTGTTGCTGCAGATTATGGATTCCGTTCTTCTGTCATCAGCCTCAGTCTTTTGGTCATAGGTCCTTGTCAGGCCTTTTACTTTGAAAATTCATCTTCTGTGTAGCTAGGAAGTCCTTTGATTTTGTCTTGTTTTTTGGGTGGTCCCATTTTGCTTCCCAATCAAGAGCATGGCTTATTTTCCGTAAGATCCTGTCATGAGTTTTCTAAGGGTATTTGAAAAGGGCATTGTGAACCACTGAATTAAGTGGACATGTGGTTTTGGCCAACAAACTGTTTGCGTATTGTAACTTGAAGCTGTGTGATGTTGGATAATCAATCAATCAGAATAGAGGTAGAAGGGATCTTTGATGGCTTCTAGTCCAGTCCCCTGCTCAAGCAGAAGACCCTATTCCATTTTACAAATGACTGTCTAGTCTCTTCTTAAAAACCTCAGTGATGAAGCACCTATAACTTCTGAAGGCAAGCTGTTCCACTGGTTAATTGTCCTCACTGCTAAGAAGTTTCTCCTTAATTCCAGGTTGCTNNNNTCCTTGATTAGTTTCCGTCCATTGTTTCTTTTCCTGCTCTCTGGTACTTGGAAAATTAGTCAAACCTCCTCCCCCTTTGTGGTAGCCTCTCAAATATTGGAATACTGCTATCATGTCCCCCCTACTCCTTCTTTTCTCTAAATTAGCCAAACCCAAATCCTACAACCGTTCTTTATATATTTTTGTCTCCAGATCTTTAATCAGTTGCTCTTCTTTGCACTTTTTTCAAAGTCTCAACATATTTTTTGTAATGTGGTGACCAAAACTGGATGCAATATTCCGGGTGTGGTCTTACTAAGGCTTTATAAAGTGGTACTAATACTTCACATTATTTTTATTCTGTGCCTCTTGTTTATATAAACCAAGGATTGTATTAGCTTCTTTGGCTGCTGCCACCTATTGCTGACTCATATTTAAGTGATCGTTCACCTAGCACTCCCAAGATCCTGCTCATAGTTACTATTTTTGAGCCAGGTCTCATCTAATCTGTACTTTGGTTTTTCCTGCCTAAGTGTAAAAGTGCTTTTCTCCATATTAAATTAAAAGCATTGATTACATAAAATAAAAGCATTATTACATTCCCCCCTCCCAGATAGCATTTTAAACCTAGGATTATTATGGTAACAGCTTTTCTCATGAAAAGAAATAACACTCCAATCTGAATCCTTTTTTATTTGATCTGTACAGATAATTCATTGCCTATAGATGGTTATTCTCCCAACAGCTATATACTCTATCCAGCATCATATATGATATTTCTTGGCCACTATGCCACTTAGTTCTTGGATATTGTTGGCAAAAATGTTTCAGTGTTTCTTAGAATATTCTTTCAATTTCCTCTCAGGGAGCATCAAATTCTTTGTTGCAAATTTGGTGTGGGACGGAGTTATTTGGATCTCTGAATTGTTGCTTTGGGTAGATGCTTTTTGTTTTTCATTGTATTCAGAGTAGTTGCAGCCGAAGTTACCACCACTGGAGGGAGGAGTTGGAGGAACACTTATCATTTTTGATGTTCTGTTTTTCTAATTAGAAAAACTGTCTTCTCAATTACACAACCCCAAGAGGAAAGGAAATAAATACTTCTAAGTCTCCCCATAGGATAAATAGACTTTTTGATGATAAAAAGGAAAAGTGTCTCTCCCCCCTGTCCCATTACAATCACCAAGTGTAGATTGATATTTCTTGCAAATGTTTTTTTTAAATAATCCCTCTGGGACAATATTCAGGGAGGTGAATTGTAAGCAGTTTGATCTATGCTAGTTTGTTCTCAGTTCAAAAGAAATACTGAATTGCAACAGTATACTAGAATGAAACCATAATGTTTCCTTCCTTTGAAGATGCAGGAACTTCCTTTACATACATTTTTAAACTCTGAGCCTGTGAAAATATTTGGAAATGAATTAATTATTTTGAATGTATCCCATGCTTATTATTTTTTCTGTTCCTGAAACTCCAAGTCATGCAAGCAGGAAAAATGGAAACCGCTACAACTTTGGTTACTTTTAGTACATTTTAACAGGAGCTGGGGACATCAGATAAGTTCTGCCCTAACCAATTGGAGCAATTGTGAGGGATCATGTGACTTTAGATCTAAATTGTGGAAGTTGAAATGTATTAGAATTTCTACTTGAGGTCACTAGCCTAAAATTCCTTTAATATGATACTAGACATCAAAAAAAAAGTTCAATATTGGATATTAAAAACCGCTGGACTATGAAAGAGAGATAAAATTGCAGACAAAATAATGGTGTTCCATCTTTTGCTTCTATTTCAGTTTCCCCTAGTCTTTTGCCCACTTGCTGAATTGGGCTAGAATTATGAGATAAATTGATGAAAGGAGTTCAAAAAGTATTTGTAGCTTGGACATGGAGCCCCACATGTAGGAGAATTCAGCCAAGTTCTTAGTATAAAGTGTTTTGGAATTGTGATAATTCTCAGGAGATAACTATGCATCATCTTGCAACCAAGTAATGTTCACATTTAATAGCCTCTCCCAGCTTGTTGTATTGGACTTCAATTCAATAGTGCTTCTACAATATGAACATTGATCTTGTTGGCTGCTTATTCTGAGAAGAGCTGATCTGATGCATCACTAGGACACAGCACTGGAGAAAGCTGCTGTGTAAGACAATAAAATTTAGTATTTTACAATGATACAGTGGGGCAAAAACTCAAGATTGTATAGTCTAATTTTGTTTGTTTTTATACCACATTACTATATCCTACTGCAATGATATACAAACTCATTGATTCACAGTATAAATTAAAAATGACAGTAACAATGAAAATGTTATAAAATAAAACCAGCAGTCAAAATAGACAAACATAAAGCATCTGGCATCAGCCCTCAAATTCCCTCCAGAAAAGCTCAATTTTCAGATGTTTCTGGAAGGTGACCAGAATTGGGGCTAGCTCTTTGTGTTAAAAGCTGCTGGAACAACATTTGTTAATGTCCCCATTAACTGAGTTCCATTGTCAAGGGCAACATCTCTTTCTAAATCCTTGGTTCCATAGTAGTGAATGTCAGCATGAGCATATTGAATTGGTGGATTACTTTGCCCAGTCTACTTCTTTAATTGCAGGCCTACACAGGTATAAAGAATAGCTGATAGGCTGTCTAATGCTTTCGACTCAGTGGTTCAGATTATGCAGGCATACAAACACAGCATCTGTTTCCAACTCATTCAGACAGCCTGCTTTAACGAGTTGCAGACAACTGGCAAGTGTGTGTTTCTACATATTCCAAATTATTTATTCCATGATCAATCTTTTGTCTGGTAAGGTTGGGATATTCTGTAATGTTCCCATTTCAGTTGCAATGTTCACTGAAAGCAGCAATGATCAGTGTTCCTCTTTGGAGTGAATGGAAAGGATGCTTTGTTATCCCCTAATAATACGAGATAAGTATGCAAGTACCTGGACACATCTGTGTAACAATGTAGTGGTTTTATATGTTAAATCTGAAAGTTTCTAATCAGCATTCAGTAACATTCCTTTTTGTGCAGCTTGAATGTATGCAGGGCTACAGATTTTGAAGTCATTGGTGTAGTGGGCACTTTTTAATTTCAAATAAAACCTATTTACAGTATATTAAATGAGCCCTCCAACCCTTTTATATTTAATGAGCCCTCCAAATTGGGGGAAGGAGTAATATTGTTTGCACAGCTGAGAAAGATGAAGGAATGTTTTGCTCTTAGTAACAGAAGGTTATACAAGGGAGAATTCAATATTTTGCAAATGTGCAAGACATGTCCCAAAGGACAACCACCAGGAAGTATTTGCATTTTTATTTTGGATACATATATTGTTTATCTCTTGGAATAGAATGGATTGAAACAAAGAGAGATCTATATGCAACACCATGTTCTTACAACTCCTCCTTTTGGCTCAATTCCTGTCCCTCCTCCCAGTACGCTCACTGCCAAATCTTATATACCAAGAATGGGAAACTTGGGTGGTTCCATATGTTGCTGAACTAAATTCTTTACATCTTTCCCTATTGGTTTGGGGCTGCTGGTAGATGTAGCTGAGCCAACATATTTTCTAGGCAAATGTATACCAAGGCAGTTCATCCAGACCTTCTTTGTTATAGGCCTCCTTATCTTTATTCTGAATACAAATTATGTTCAATGTTCCTAACTGACCAGGTTATATCCTTAGATATTGCTACCTGAAGATTTCTATTTCTTCTATGGATCTGTAAAGAAAGATTTTATACATTGTAAATGGATGCAATGATTAATCTTTTAGATGTCCTCGTTATCTGCTTTTCAAATAAAATGCTAATTTTAAATTTTATTTGCTGCTATGTGAGACAAATGAAACCCTTTTAAGCCATTGTCTGTTTATGGTGGCAGAAAGGGGATGAAGTACTTTTTAAAAAAAATGTCCCTTACTTGTAAATCCATACAATGGAATTGCATGCTGATGCTGCTCAATAGCTCTGTAAATATTAATAGCACCTGACAGGAAATGTATTACTATATTTTCCCCAACTACATACTTACCTTAATTGGCAAGGTTTGCTCAGGAACTTAGTAGAATGATGTGAGTGGGTGCATGCATGAGTGTGCTTTTAGTCAGTATTGACTTCTGGTGACTGCTTGGATTAGGCTCTGCAGTTTTCTTGGCAAGATTTTTCAGAAGTGGTTTGTTGTATTGCCTCCTGCTCAGGACTGAGAGGCCCAGTGGTGTCAAACTCAAGGCTTGTGGGCCGGATCCAGCCCACAGGGTGCTTAAATCTGGCCTGTGGGGTCGGCCTGGAAATAGCGAAGGACCGGCCCGCAGTGCCTCTGGCAGCCAAAATGGGATGCAGGAGGCCCTGTGTGCAGCTCCCCTGTGCCCCGTTTTGGCCAGCAAAGTGCTGCAGGAGGCATCCTTCCCATCTCCCCCGGCTGGCCCACAGAGGAGAACTAGTGTGCTGATCTGGCCCTCAAATAAATCCAGTTTGACACCCTGGACTAACCCCAAATCTCCCAGGCTTTGAGCCTGAGGCAGGACTAGAGCTCATGGTGTTCCATTTTTTTTACCTGTTTTTAGTGTAGTGTCTTCACCACTACAGCAAGCTAGCTCTAGAATTATTTCCCCCCCAAGTTTTTTATTTTTTATTTTACATATACATATCAGTGAGTGAAGAATTATTAATAGCTTTGCAGATATGCCTGCTTGAATTACTAACCATATAGCAGAGTATATGATTGATACCTGCTTTACATTTACCTAGCATAATTTGCCAATTTTCCTCTTAAATAATGCTGTTTTCTTTTTTTGGTACAAATGGAATATTTGATTGTGATCATCCTTAGAAATTATGGTTCTCAAACAGGAAATAATTTAAGTATCTAAATTTAAGGGTATGTAAAGTGGAAAAAAAAAGTCCCCTGAGAAAATTTGTCAGAGCAGTGTATGTAATATAAATTCTAAATCTAATTCACATAGATTCATATTATACTATATGGTCGATGTTTAAAGAAAAGTCAATCAAGTTGGGTCCTTTCAAGATATCCAGTTACAGCTCTCACATTCTCTTAAAATCTGCTAGATGTTGCCATCTGCTGAAATATTTTGTTCAGTAACAGTGTCAAAGATGTGATTATTTCCTGAATAATCAGACATCACAGTAGTATTTATTTATGTACGTTTGTTTATTTTTTGGGTACCCATTTTTAAATTGGCAAAAAAACATAACTTTTGCATTCAGAGTTATTTTTTTTACAATGTCATCTAGCATATCATCTTGTCTGGAACATGCCTGTTTGATTTTGGTACATTTTTACCACCGACATTCATTCTTCAGTTTAAGTGGCCAGTTATTTGCTACTCAAGAGTTGCCTGAGCTGCAAGATGACTGGCAAATAAATAAATAAATCATAATTGTCAGTTCAAATGTTGCACTCATCATAGTTTCAGCTTGCCTTGCCAGGCATTCTTCATTTAAGACTTATCTCAGGAATTTAGGATGGTGTCCCACTTGTATATCAAAGGATTACTGGTTATTTTCTCCGTTGAAGCAGCACCATTGAAAGTAGTGGCATAAAGTCAAAGGATGTCTGGAATAATGAGCTCATGGTCAAAGCCAGATGCCATTTTTCAGATGATGTATCTTATTCATTTACTTAAAAGATTTATATGGCTGCCCAACAACTCTGAGAAACTCCCAACAACTGTAAAACCAGTACAATGACTATAAAACAACTATAAAACTATAAAACGGTAAAATGATCAAACCAAAACCCTGTGCTTCAGTCATCCCCTAAGTATATCTCACAGAATGCTCCAGTTATGCTAATCCCATTCTTCCTGTCCCGGCCCGGCCCGGCCC